>JAVSIQ010000078.1:0-217033 GCA_038502775.1 Hippodamia convergens | reverse complement strand
ACTCGGAATCTCAATTTATCATTAAATAATTTGATTTTTGGCTACGTTATAAGTGGATCCTTGTTTAAAAATAATTTGTGACTGAGATGAATTAAGACTTCTCTCTGTATAAGGGATCTCTAAAAAGGATTTTTCTATATTACTATGTACTGTAACATCACTGTGAATAATTATATTTCCTGATTTTTTGTTTGAATTCTTCATTTTTCATAATATTTGGTAAATCTTCATTATCTTCATCATCAATAATATCATAATTTCCATTATCACTTGGATCTAATAATTCTAGGCATTCATCTAATTCTTCATTTGTTACATTATTTATAATTGATATAAGATCATCTTCAATAGGATTTATCTCATCATTTTCAAAAAAACTCGATTCATAATCAATATCGTCATGAATATCATTTCTTACGTCTAGTAAGTTAATATTATTATATTCAACATTATCATCCTCATAATTATTACTTAAACCATTTGAATTATTTATCAAATTGTTATTCCGATTTCATCATCGGGGTGATATATAACTATTTTTATATTTAAATCATCAAAAATGTATTGAATCATATCGTATATTTTATTCCATTTCAATTCATCTAGACCACACGCAATTCGTGGTATAGCTAAATGAGTTTCATTATCTAACTTCATTAATTTTTTCAAGAATAAAAGAGAATTAAAACATTTTCATAAGTTGGTTTATCATAATAGAGTTTTTTAGTAATAAGATAATAAATATTTCGGTTATTTTGTCTCAGAAATGCTACTTCTCTCCAATTTTTTTATTTTGCGATTTCAATTCATTTACCTTCCAAATTTCATTTTAAAATCTCGAGCTATGCCTTTATTCATGTAAAAATCTTCTGATCACACAATGCGCTAATGCAAAATATTCGGTGCGTTGAATAAGTCATCTCTTAATATTTCAATATTATTAGTATCTTCCAAATTTCCAGATTCATGTTGCTTCAAAAATCTTCAAATTTCCTATCATTGTCCAAAATTATTCTACTTAATGCGTCCGCATTATTCGACGATCCTTTTTTATATTTTATTTCGTAATCAAATTCTTCCAATTTTAATACGCCAACGCATCAGACGCGAATTCGGTTCTTTAAGTGAAAATAGCCAAACTAAAGCTTATGATCCGTATAAATTGTGAATTTTCTCCGTACAAATAAGGCCGGAAATGCTGGCATGACCAAACAGATCGCTAATATTTCCTTTTTCGATTGTGCTATATCGTATTTCGCTAGAATTCAAAGTTCTGCTAGCGTAGCAGATGGGTAAATCATCTTTACCTTGAGATAAAATGGATCCTATCGCGAATCCGGAGGCGTCTGTAGTTAAGTTGAATTTCTCGTCGAAATTCGGATATCTCAATATGGGAAATTTCAATAAGCTTCGTTTACAAATTTCAAATGCTTCAACGTATTTAGGATCATCAATATTAATCTTAGCATTTTTTTTCAAACATATGGTTAAAGGTTTCGTAATTTTAGCAAAATTTGGAATGAACTTTCTATAATATCCAACTAGACCAAGGAAGGATTTTATTTCTTTCTGAGTTTTTTGGATTGGAAAATTACTTACAGCTTCTAGTTTGTTCGGATTAGGTTTTATTCCTGTTGGAGTAATGATATGACCAAGGAATTCAATTTCTGTTTTGAAAAAAATGACATTTGTCTAGTTGTATCTTCAAATTATCTTTTCTGAAAGCCTCTAAGATATTGTGTATGTCAGCTAAATGTTTTTCAATACTGTCTGAAAAAATTATCACATCGTCCATATAAATATAACATTTTTTTCCAATAAAATCTTTTAAAACATTATTCATTAATCTTTGGAAAGTCGCAGGTGCATTTTTCAATCCGAAAGGCATTCGTAAAAATTCATAGTGTCCGTTTTCAACTGTGAAAGCCGTTTTTTCTATAGATTCTTCATCTAATTCAATTTGGTGAAAACCCGATGCTAGATCCAGGGTCGTAAAATATTTTTGTTTCCTAACTTGTCTAGAATACTTTGAATTTGAGGCAAGGGATATTTATCATCAACAGTTTTTTCATTTAATTTTCTATAATCAATAGCAATACGCCCATTTTATTTTTCCTGATAAATCCTGTTTTTTAGGAACAATAACTACAGGAAAGGACCATGGGGAAATACTAGGTCTAATAAATTTTTTTCGATAACATATCTTCAATTTGAGTTTGTACTTCTTCTCTATGAATTTCTGGATATCTATAAATTTTACAATGAACAGGTGTTTCATCAACTGTTCGAATCTTGTGTTTTATTCGATTAGAAAAATTCAAGGGTTGACCAGGTAATTGTAAGGCATCGATATTTTTTGAAAAATTTTCATTAATTGATTTCTAATATTAGAATCTAAATGGGATAGTCTACTGAATGTCAATTGGATTTTGACATACTTTTTGATATTGGAAAGGTATTCTGCAATATTCATTATATAGAAATTGATTTTTGAAATCTAAGCTGAGTCCATATTTATTTAAGAAATCGGCTCCTATAAGGCCATCATAATTTTTATGGAATTTGTACAGAATAAAAGGGTGCATATCATTAATGCAAAATTCATCAAAAACTGGCAATAATACCTTTTCATTTGAGTTTTCCGTTCTCATACAAGCTGTTAAAGAAGTCTTTTCTTCAAAGATATTATCTGGAAATTATTATATGCGAATTTAGGATCGATTAAACAAACTGAACAACCACTATCAATTAGAAGTTTACAATAAGGGTTTTGAAATTGGATATAAGGTAGCTGATTTTTATTATCTAAGGCATGATTCAGGTCAATTCGTTGCTTGGGCCTGCTTTTGGAAAATTTTGACTTGGTTCATTTGAATTAACATTCGTTAGTTCCTCAACAATGAAGTCATTGTTTGGATTATTTTGATAATTCGTACTTCGATAATTATAAAAATTTCTTTGTGGATTTGGATTAATTGAGTTGAATAATTGCTTCTTTTCTGAGGATAATTTCTAGTTTGGATAGACATTTTTTCAGGAGGGGTAGTAATTCTTGATTGGGATTTGGTTTAAATACATTACTTGAATGATCAGTTTGAAATATTATTATGAATTGGATATTGGTAATTGGTATTTCTTTGAGTAAACTGAATTGGCTTCGAAGGGAATTGTTGATTGAAATTTGGTCTTGGATTATAGGAATAGTGAGGTGTTCTGAAATGATTATTTTGATACTGGGAAACATTATTCGAATTTCTAGATGGGGGATTTGTTTTCGATCTATTAAAATTATAATTATTCGTGGGCGGATTTCTCCACGTACGCATCATTTCTATTTGCGATTTTTGAGAAACGTAATTCTCAACAATTTGAATGGCTCGATCGAAAGTTAGATCAGGTGTTGTAATTAGAGTTGTCTGTAATTCAAAGGGACTGTTACTTATTAATACATTTTTCGCTAAATCATTGGTTAAATCTTTATGTAGGATTTTTCATTTGCGCATTCATAACATCTGCGTCTATTCTATAATTAATTCTGATTTTCAGAGCTTTTATTTCTTCAATGAAATTTAAAATATCTTCTTTGGGATTCTTCCTCAAAAATTGCAATTGATTTTTCAATACATCGAGGTTTGCATGGTCACCAAATTTACTATGAGGAAATTTCTTATACTGATCCATGTATTTGGAACATTGGAAGTTGGAATTCTGCTTCCGCATTCCCAATAAATTTGCTTTTTATGAGATTTAGACAATAAGTTTTTGACGATTGCTTCAGCATTCTGAAATTGTAAGATATAATCGTCACATGCAGCTAAAAATGAATTCAGTTTCGTTCTATCTCCGTCAAATTTCGGTAGGAGATTTCCAAATTCTTTAGGAAAAGTTAAATCTGCCATGATTGAGTCTTCTATTTTTAATTCAGATATGGAATTTATCAATTCGTTTTATGCGATTGTGATATTTCTGAATCTATTTCACCTATTTTGAAATATTACGATTAATTATCAATTATACAATAATATTTGAATAAAATACTTAGTTTTTATATCAGAAAAAACTTTAAAAAACTGTACAAGTTTTACACACAAAACTTGGGGAAAAGAGTGATTGACTTTGGCCAGGTCAATAAAAACTGGAAGAATAATGTCAGAAATGGTCAGGATAATTGCTCACTCACCTTTGTTCTCTGGTGGATATCGTCGCAGTTGCTAACCTGTCGATCGGACTCTCCGTCGTCTTCTTCCTCACGTTCGGTTGCACCTTAGCAGTTGAAACTGCAGCCTTCTGAAGTCGCCAATTGGTTCTGGTTCACTTTTAAGAAGACCGGCACAATCCAGACCTCGTCGCCAATTATGTATTTTGGGTTGAAGACACCGTTTTAAAAACAGTTTTATTTAGGAACAATGAGATGATACAGCAATGATACAATTAAGAGACAGATTATTCTTGAATGACTGATTATTCTTAACTGACTGATTATTCTTTACTGACAAATTATTCTTTACTGACAAATTATTCTTGAGAGATATTTTCATATCGCATTAATTTATACCTTCGGTATTACGATGCATTCAACAATGAGATAAGAGACACGTGTGCTTAGTCAGCTAAAGTCAACATGGTCATATTCAGAAGCTAATGAGAATACAATGTATGGGATATATCAGAATACAGGGGGTGTATTACATAATTATATATATATTTGAAATTATATGAAGAAGAATAAAAAAAAAGTCTGAGCAAATTGCTTTTATACTGCAATACACATACCAACTAAAAAAATTTTTTTCTTTCAAAAACAAACATGTTTTTCCTATATTAACCACTGGAGAAAATGAAAGACCGAGAAGAAAGAGAAACAGATTCTTTGATTTAAAAACTTTCCCAAATAAGTTATTGCTGATTATGAAAGTTCTATTAAAGATGATTTTTTTTTCAAACTACTATATCAGTTCAATAAGTATTTGTATCAGACGTAGCTGTCAAGGCATTCAAAAAAACTGGCTAAAAAAGGCAGGTAAGCAGAAAAGCAATTTTTTTACTCCTTTACTATCTGCTTGAATTAAAATTCATAAATTCAAATCACATAGAAAAGAAATCATCAAGGTTGTCAAGTCTTGGATCTTGTTGTTGTTGACAGAAACAACACTTTTTATCCCGGGTCGTTACATCCTTGTAAGGAAGTGGAGTTTAAATCCCAATGCATTTCATCGAATGAAAATACAGGTTGGTCACAATGGAGTCCTGTATTTGAGAAGATTATAACTGCTCAAATATTGTTCATTTTTCTTATATCCTCAGGTTTTTTTCTGAGAAATAGCCTAATCAATAAAAAATTCAAACTTTCATCAAAAGTTTTTCGATACCTTTATTCATGCAAAGAAAAAAATGTATAACATTGTTTTCCGATTCTAGAGAAAGAACAGTTAGGTGTCTCGAATAGTCTCAGATACATTTCATCCATGCTCTGACTGAGGCTATTGATGATGATCATTTTGGTAAAACGGATCACGAAATATTTCAACTCATATTGGACCTTCCTGGGTCCTGGTTAAGTCTATAAAAGTGTGTTTCATTTTTTGAAAGCGATTTCGAAGCAAGCAATAGGTTTTGCCCCGTAACCTCGCGCACTAGCGTCAAACGTTGATCTCATATCTATCTGGGTGAAATGTATCAGAATTTCAATTGTTAAGCTTGGTTACAATCTTTTGGCCAAACTCATTTCACGTCTTTTATCAATAACTCATGTAGAGGAAAAATGAAGAAAAAATATTCCGTATTTTCGAAATTGTTGAAATTTTAGAGTCGCCTGAACACTAAACCAAGAAATCTATGACCGAAAACTCCTAGAATTAATTCTAATTCAATTCATCCAGATGCTCTTTTTTGTTCGTTCTGGTAACCGAAATATCGTCTTAGAATTAATGCCACTTAATAGTGACTCCATCAATGTTTTGAAATTTAGATGGGACCGAAGCAATTTCGTTAATATATCGTATCTAAAAATATACTTCTGGGGTCACGAAAGAAGTGGAATTTCTGACATTTGCAGCAACTATCCAAGGGCAACCCACGATTACATTTCGGGAGGGGCTCCATCAGCATGCGTCTTTGACATATGATCGAAAAGTCTCAATTTTGTTTTAACAAAACTGACACTTGCGGGTTCAGATGATTCTACCATTACTTTTCAGTACTATCGACATTCCGTTTCTAGTGCGATTCTGTCAGTGAATTTAAGATGACGACGGCATAAGACTTATATACTTCGACCAATTAGAGAATTTTCTTTGCGCAAACCTATACAATTTTGGTTGTTTACTTCGCTCTTTCTTGCATTCGAACCGACTACAGTGAGATATCCTGATTATGGAGTCTCTACTGTTTTGTGAACGAGAAATTTTTGATTATGCAGTATTTGTTGAAAACATTATTTGGGCTGTTTCCATTATCTATGTGGTTGGTTGTTACCGACCGTCTTGAGGGTGTTGTTGGTCCTGAGAAGGACCGGTGTTTGCCAAACTTGTTCTGTCTGTCCGGACATGTGCGCTCCATATTTTTTTCAGTTTCGCAATTACAGGGCGAGTTATCCGAGGTGCAATTTCCTAATTTCCACTCACTCTAACCACTAGTCTACCAAAGCAGGGAATTATTTATACAATTAAGGTTATATATTAATTATATTTTTTTTGTGTTAGAGGTCACCTTGACTTTTTCTACCTGCGCAGTTGGTATGCGCAGTAGGTTAGGTTAGGTCAGGTCTGTTCATGTTAGGCTGGGTTCGTCCTCCTCAATTCAGATCTCAGTATGGGCACACCCAGACATTCTTCATTTCCAGAGAGGGCGAGCTGATTGTGTTTGGAGTTATTGCCATGAAAGCTGCTCCTTTCAATTTTCTTCTTCTCCATCCTTCTTCTTGATATTATGGATGCTTCATCCCACTTGATAATGAGGTCCTCGTTTCAAGCGTGTTGGACTAGCCTGGATTTATCTGTTTCTCCCAGTTGAGTTAGTCTTTGGTGCTCTTTGATTCTGATTTTTCAGGGAGCGTTTAGTTTCCCCCAATGTAGGATCTGCCGCATTCACATGGTAATTCATAGACGCAATCTTTGGTTCTCTGATTCTCGTTGTCAGGTTTCACCTTGGTGAGTTTTTCCCTGACAGTATCCTTGGTTTTAAATGATGTTTTCACTTTGTATCTGTTAACAATTCTTCTTATTTTCTAGGAGAACCCCTTCACATATGGTATGACAGAGGTTATCGTATCGGTCGGCTCATTGTCTGTTGGTTGTTGCTCTGCTGCCGGTTCTCTGGCTTTCTGAAGTATCTTCTTGAGGTAGCCGTTTCTCTCGAGGGTTTCGTTATGTTGTTGAACTCCTCATCACGATCTTCTGAACTAGAGCATATCTTGGTTGCTCTGTCGTATAAGCATCTGGCTACTCCCAATTTGGTTTTCAGATTGTGGTTGAATTCGAAGTGAAGATATTGGCCCCTGTTTGTTGTTTTTTTCTAGACTGTGGTCTTGGGAATTCATTTTGCTTGTGAACAAGTACGTCAAGGACAGGTTCTTGGTTATTTTCTTCGATTTTCATTGTGGATTTGATCGATGCTTCTATATCTGTTCAGATGTACTAGGAACTGTCTAGGTTTGCCGTCCCATGTTGCCAGATTATTTTATATATATATATATATATATATATATATATATATATATATATGAAAAAGAGAGCTAAAATACAAAAAATGTTGAAACAAAAAGTACCTAAGCTGGTTAAAAAAAGAACGGGGTATCATTATCATTTTTCGTATGATGTTATAGAATCATACGATACTATCATCACTAGTATCTTACGATTACTATACAGCCAGGAGAAAAAACCTCAGCCGAAAAAGCCTGTCTCCCGTAAAAAAATAACATAAAGTATTAAATATCAGGAAATCTTGGAAGACATCAGTGTGATCATCTTCATGCTATCCGTCGATGGGCTCGGATAACAGATTCTTCCCAAAACGACTCGCAATTCTTAATCTGAAATGAAAAAAAGACAAAAGCAGAAAAAAAACCGATTATTCAGAATAAATCAAATGCAAATTTATAAATGCATTAGCTACTTTGAAAACATCAACATTCAGATTTCTTAGCCAAATAATGTTCGGAGGTTTATAAATATTTATGACAGAAATATTAAAAAATTTGAAAGAAATGAAAAAAAACTTCATCAATTTCCCCTTTCCGAATCTGTTGGAAACTACGAACTGATAATTTTTTAACAAAACAAGCTAAACTTGTAAACAATTAATACATAACTTTCAACGGTCCTCTCCTTCACAAGGATTTTTTTCTGTTGCCGTGTGGGTTTCTTGCAAAAGAATCACTTCGATACCATGTTCATCAGCCAATTTGGAGACGTAATCACACTTGTTATTCGAAATTCCTTCGATATTCAAATTCAAAGTCCACAAATTCTAGCTCTCTAGTCGTGAGGGTTTGTCAAAGCGGATACGACCTTCCAGATGATGATTTTTCGGTACTTCAGATGCTTGCAGACCGCTACAGGACGCCAATGAAAGGCAATCATCTCCCATAGATAAACCAAACATGTTATAACACAAGAAAACAGAATATTTTGCAGGACCAAAAACTAAGACATATGTCTCAGATAGATAGAATTGTCATTCTGACCAATTGACCAGTATTTTGGATTGAATTGAAAATGTTAAAAAATGACTATCGTGGGTTGTCTTCGGCAGTTAGACTTATGCCGTCGCGGACTTTCTCATGAAACTTTTCGGAGCACTACAAAACTGTCTCTGACCATGTTTCTCTATCTCTTATAGTTTACTCAGCGTCGCCCGTAAAAGCCGGAAAGTACCGGGAATTTTCATGAAAAATCAATATTTTTAATTATTTCTTCCCAAAAAAATTTTTTATAATATAGTTCGAGTTTCATCAAAATCGGTCATCTGATTTCTGAGTCCATAGAGGACAAACAAACACAAAAAAACACACGGACTGGTTGAGGCTTTCGCGGCCATCGTTCAATGTTACCTGTTCTTTCGAGCATTTCGGCCGTCGTAGTGAATTAGTTCTCGTATCGCCATTTCGAGTGTCTGGCATCTTCAGGAGTTATATTTCAGGAGACGGTCTCACTGGACTGAACTGCCAGAGTACGACGGCCCGAAATGCTCGAAAGAACAGGTTAAACACACGGACCTTCACATTTATAATATAAGTATGGAATATGGAATTAGTATGGACAATGATTTGAGGTGAAAAATGCCCTGGAACAAAATGGTTAGTGCCTCTCTACTGCCGATAAAGCGCCACAATGGGACAGAAAGCATTGTTTCAATAAAAGCATCCCAGAAACTTCTTCTCTTGCCCTTCCACTTTTGAATAGGACTATGTCCTGTGTTTCTGCTTATTAGTTTGTTTCTTGTGACATCGAGTTCCAGCTACCTTCCAACGCTTTATAGGGCGCCCTAATGGTCTGCGTGTGCTTGGTTTTTGTGCTTCCGCCCATTTGGCCAGTCTCTCATCCGGCATCCTCTCCACGTGGTCTCTCCAGAACCTCCTGCGTGCTCTCACCCATAAGACGACATCCTGCACCTCCAGTTCCTCCCTTATTATTATTATTATTTATTTATTTTTTAAGAGTAGAGGTATAAAACCTATAAACTCACAAGATTAACAAAAAAATAAGTATTCCACATATGAAGGATGAAAAATAAATCATAAAAATATTCAAAAAAACAATTCCCGAAATCATCACGAAAATAACAAAACATTGAAAAAGCACTTCACGAAGAACTCTCATGAAGTTTTCATCGATCGTAGCGGTTTTTAAACATGTTCACACTACTAGACTCAACCACAGAGCTGGGCAAACCATACCACTGATCGAAGACTCTGTTGGCTGGAAAATTCTGACGCGCACTAGGCCGGAAAGGCTCTTTGGCCAGTTTATAGGAATGACCACGGAGGTTATTTCTGTTGAGCTCAAACAGATGACGCAGGTTAACACCAAATTTATTGTTTATGGCACGGTACGTCACTATCAAGTCACCTCTCGCACGTCGCTTCTCGAAGGTTCTCAAGCCAAAAATTCGTAATCTGGCAGCGTAGTCGGGTCGATCATGAGAGGAAAACGGTATCCTCGTACACCACCTCTCGACAGACTCCAAAAGATTCCTATCACTCTGTAGAGCCACCCACCAAGCAGGACCGGCATACTCCAGAACTGGCCTCACGTAGCTCTTGGAAAGCAATCTCATTGTCTGGACGCAGCAGAAACTAAATGACTTCTGGAGCATATAAGTGATCCTCTTGGCCGTAGCACATATAGATGAAATGTGATCAGACCAATCCAGGTTGGGGTGATAATCAACCCTAAGTACCTGTGCATCTCAACCGCGTTAAGAGGCCTGCCAGCAAGTGTGTATGCTACACGAGGGTTCCCCCCTCATGTGCAAGACACAACACTTGTCACTTTGAGCGGTAATAACCAGTCCCTCGTCCACTGATCGATAGTGTCGAGATCGAGTTGTAGTGACCAGCGTGTAATGATGGTTTTCTTAGCGCATGGAAAACTTTTCTCGAGTTTAACCGATGCAAATGTCACATAACCTATTTATCAGCTCTAATTTGCTTTTCATGACTTTCAAATCTAACCATTTGTCTACGAGGTATCCTGCTTTGAATGCAAAATGACCCAACTTCCTCTAGAGCTGTGCATTCTGGATACATTTAAACCTTCAAGTGTTTTGAGACATTTGCATCGGTGTAGCTAGAAAAAAATCTCCGTGAGCGTAGAGCGAAAAAATGAAAATTCCACAAATCTTCAAAAATTTTTTTCGTGTTTTATCCGATTATTGCATGGTCACCGGTACCCTGAAAATTGTTACCCAGTAATTTCAGAAACTAAAGTCTTCAAGATTCAGAAGTTGGTTTTTTATTTTCTATACAACTATTTTTCACTCAGATCCAGCCTGTTGAAATTCACAAAAAAAAATAATATTTTTCTGTTTCTTTAAATAAATGTTTCGTGATGTGTATTGGCAATGAAAACTTCCTAAATATGTGGTAAAGCAAATACCTTTCAATTTCAAAAAACCGGAAGTCTCTAGTTATACGTTCCCAATGGTTATTACCCCCCCCCTCCATTCGTGTTCATTTCTGGTCTCATATGAATGTTCCTCTTCGCATCTGAGGATATGAGGGCTCCGCTTATGTGTATACAATAAATGGTAAAAAATGTAAGTAGACGACACAGTTAAAATATGATGAATCTTGAAATACTTCTTTCTTGATGTTCTGAATGGTGAATGAACTAGTTTTTTATATACGCTTTTGCAAGATGAAAACTCTCCCTCTCAACCGATTGGCCCCAAACCACAATATTATTCCTCAGTGGAGGTAAGACTTTAGAATAATAAAACCCAAGGAGCAGTCATCTCCCACCAACTTCTTGAGGTGAGATACACTCGATACAGACCGGTGTGAAAACAGCCGAACAAGATAGCAGAATATGACCTTGAAAATGTCGTACGCCACTGTACCATTGGGCGGATTTGATGCAAAAAGAATTGAACTCTGTCTACGAATGTGGAAACTTATGTGATGACAAGTCAATTGAATTGTTGTTGATTATATTCAAAAGACCTTGCAGAAAAAATTCATTGAAGGCATCCACTTACCCTCTTGGGGTTGGAGCGGGACACCTGTAAAATGAAAAATTTCGATTTCTCGGAAACTGTACATACAATCGATTTCAAATTTGGTGTGGACTTCCGAGAGCAACAGCAGAAAAAAATGGCATCAACCGCATCCACTTACACCTCTTGGAGGTGGAGGGGGGACACCTCTCCAATGAAAAATTTCGATTTCTCGGAAACTGTACATACAATCGATTTCAAATTTGGTGTGGACTTCCGAGAGCAACAGCAGAAAAAAATGGCATCAACCGCATCCACTTACACCTCTTGGAGGTGGAGGGGGGACACCTCTCCAATGAAAAATTTCGATTTCTCGGAAACTGTACATACAATCGATTTCAAATTTGGTGTGGACTTCCGAGAGCAACAGCAGAAAAAAATGGCATCAACCGCATCCACTTATACCTCTTGGGGGTGGAGGGGGACACCGGTCCAATGAAAAATTTCGATTTCTCCCCCAGCAAGAGGTGTAAGTGGAAGCTATTGATGTCATTTTTTTTGCTGTTGCACCCAAAAGTCCACACCAAATTTGAAATCGATTGTATGTACAGTTTCCGAGAAATCGAAATTTTTCATTGGAGAGGTGTCCCCCCTCCACCCCCAAGAAGTGTAAGTGGATGCGGTTGATGCCATTTTTTTCTGCTGTTATTCTTCAAAGTCCACACCAAATTTGAAATCGATTGTATGTACAGTTTCCGAGAAATCGAAATTTTTCATGGAGAGGTGACCCCCCTCCACTTCCAAGAGATGTAAGTGGATGTGGTTGATGCCATTTTTTTCTGCTGTTGCTCTCGAAAGTCCACACCAAATTTGAATCGATTGTATGTACAGTTTCCGAGAAATCGAAATTTTTCATTGGAGAGGTGTCCCTCTTCCACCTCCAAGAGGTGTAAGTGGATGCGGTTGATGCCATTTTTTTCTGCTGTTGCTCTCGGAAGTCCACACCAAATTTGAAATCGATTGTATGTACAGTTTCCGAGAAATCGAAATTTTTCATTGGAGAGGTGTCCCTCCTCCACCTCCAGAGGTGTAAGTGGATGCGGTTGATGCCATTTTTTTCTGCTGTTGCTCTCGAAAAGTCCACACCAAATTTGAAATCGATTGTATGTACAGTTTCCGAGAAATCGAAATTTTTCATTGAAGAGGTGTCCCCCCTCCACCTCCAAGAGGTGTAAGTGGATGCGGTTGATGCCATTTTTTTCTGCTGTTGCTCTCGAAAGTCCACACCAAATTTGAAATCGATTGTATGTACAGTTTCCGAGAAATCGAAATTTTTCATTGGAGAGGTGTCCCCCCCTCCACCTCCAAGAGGTGTAAGTGGATGCGGTTGATGCCATTTTTTTCTGCTGTTGCTCTCGAAAGTCCACACCAAATTTTAAATCGATTGTATGTACAGTTTCCGAGAAATCGAAATTTTTCATTGGAAGGTGTCCCTCCTCCACCTCCAAGAGGTGTAAGTGGATGCGGTTATGCCATTTTTTTCTGCTGTTGCTCTCGAAAGTCCACATCAAATTTGAAATCGATTGTTATGTACAGTTTCCGAGAAATCGAAATTTTTCATTGGAGAGGTGTCCCTCCTCCACCTCCAAGAGGTGTAAGTGGATGCGGTTTCTGCTGTTGCTCTCGGAAGTCCACACCAAATTTGAAATCGATTGTATGTACAGTTTCCGAGAAATCGAAATTTTTCCTTGGAGAGGTGTCCCTCCTCCACCTCCAAGAGGTGTAAGTGGATGCGGTTGATGCCATTTTTTTCTGCTGTTGCTCTCGGAAGTCCACACCAAATTTGATATCGATTGTATGTACAGTTTCCGAGAAATCGAAATTTTTCATTGGAGAGGTGTCCCCCTCCTCCACCTCCAAGAGGTGTAAGTGGATGCGGTTGATGCCATTTTTTTCTGCTGTTGCTCTCGGAAGTCCACACCAAATTTGAAATCGATTGTATGTACAGTTTCCGAGAAATCGAAATTTTTCATTGGAGAATTGTCCCCCCTCCACCTCCAAGAGGTGTAAGTGGATGCGGTTGATGCCATTTTTTTCTGCTGTTGCTCTCGAAAGTCCACACCAAATTTGAAATCGATTGTATGTACAGTTTCCGAGAAATCGAAATTTTTCATTGGAGAGGTGTCCCTCCTCCACCTCCAAGAGGTGTAAGTGGATGCGGTTGATGCCATTTTTTTCTGCTGTTGCTCTCGGAAGTCCACACCAAATTTGAAATCGATTGTATGTACAGTTTCCGAGAAATCGAAATTTTTCATTGGAGAGGTCCCTCCTCCACCTCCAAGAGGTGTAAGTGGATGCGGTTGATGCCATTTTTTTCTGCTGTTGCTCTCGGAAGTCTACACCAAATTTGAAATCGATTGTATGTACAGTTTCCGAGAAATCGAAATTTTTCATTGGAGAGGTGTCCCTCCTCCACCTCCAAGAGGTGTAAGTGGATGCGGTTGATGCCATTTTTTTCTGCTGTTGCTCTCGGAAGTCCACACCAAATTTGAAATCGATTGTATGTACAGTTTCCGAGAAATCGAAATTTTTCATTGGAGAGGTGTCCCTCCTCCACCTCCAAGAGGTGTAAGTGGATGCGGTTGATGCCATTTTTTTTCTGATGTTGCTCTCGGAAGTCCACACCAAATTTGAAATCGATTGTATGTACAGTTTCCGAGAAATCGAAATTTTTCATTGGAGAGGTGTCCCCCCTTCACCTCCAAGAGGTGTAAGTGGATGCGGTTGATGCCATTTTTTTTCTGCTGTTGCTCTCGGAAGTCCACACCAAATTTGAAATCGATTGTATGTACAGTTTCCGAGAAATCGAAATTTTTCATTGGAGAGGTGTCCCCCCTCCACCTCCAAGAGGTGTAAGTGGATGCGGTTGATGCCATTTTTTTCTGCTGTTGCTCTCGGAAGTCCACACCAAATTTGAAATCGATTGTATGTACAGTTTCCGAGAAATCGAAATTTTTCATTGAGAGGTGTCCCCCCTCCACCTCCAAGAGGTGTAAGTGGATGCGGTTGATGCCATTTTTTTCTGCTGTTGCTCTCGAAGTCCCCACACCAAATTTGAAATCGATTGTATGTACAGTTTCCGAGAAATCGAAATTTTCATTGGAGAATTGTCCCCCCTCCACCTCCAAGAGGTGTAAGTGGATGCGGTTGATGCCATTTTTTTCTGCTGTTGCTCTCGAAAGTCCACACCAAATTTGAAATCGATTGTATGTACAGTTTCCGAGAAATCGAAATTTTTCATTGGAGAGGTGTCCCTCCTCCACCTCCAAGAGGTGTAAGTGGATGCGGTTGATGCCATTTTTTTCTGCTGTTGCTCTCGGAAGTCCACACCAAATTTGAAATCGATTGTATGTACAGTTTCCGAGAAATCGAAATTTTTCATTGGAGAGGTGTCCCCTCCACCTCCAAGAGGTGTAAGTGGATGCGGTTGATGCCATTTTTTTCTGCTGTTGCTCTCGGAAGTCCCACACCAAATTTGAAATCGATTGTATGTACAGTTTCCGAGAAATCGAAATTTTTCATTGGAGAGGTGTCCCTCCTCCACCTCCAAGAGGTGTAAGTGGATGCGGTTGATGCCATTTTTTTCTGCTGTTGCTCTCGGAAGTCTACACCAAATTTGAAATCGATTGTATGTACAGTTTCCGAGAAATCGAAATTTTTCATTGGAGAGGTGTCCCTCCTCCACCTCCAAGAGGTGTAAGTGGATGCGGTTGATGCCATTTTTTTTCTGCTGTTGCTCTCGGAAGTCCACACCAAATTTGAAATCGATTGTATGTACAGTTTCCGAGAAATCGAAATTTTTCATTGGAGAGGTGTCCCTCCTCCACCTCCAAGAGGTGTAAGTGGATGCGGTTGATGCCATTTTTTCTGCTGTTGCTCTCGGAAGTCTACACACCAAATTTGAAATCGATTGTATGTACAGTTTCCGAGAAATCGAAATTTTTCATTGGAGAGGTGTCCCCCCCTCCACCTCCAAGAGGTGTAAGTGGATGCGGTTGATGCCATTTTTTTCTGCTGTTGCTCTCGGAAGTCCACAACCAAATTTGAAATCGATTGTATGTACAGTTTCCGAGAAATCGAAATTTTTCATTGGAGAGGTGTCCCCTCCCACCTCCAAGAGTTGTAAGTGGATGCGGTTGATGCCATTTTTTTTGCTGTTGCTCTCGGAAGTCCACACCAAATTTGAAATCGATTGTATGTACAGTTTCCGAGAAATCGAAATTTTTCATTTTACAGGTGTCCCGCTCCAACCCCAAGAGGTGTAAGTGGATGCCTCAATGAAATTTTTTCTGCAAGGTCTTTTGAATATAATCAACAACAATTCAATTGACTTGTCATCACATAAGTTTCCACATTCGTAGACAAGAGTTCAATTCTTTTTGCATCAAATCCGCCCAATGGTACAGTGGCGTACGACATTTTCAAGGTCATATCTGCTATCTTGTTCGGCTGCTGTTTTCACACCGGTTCGATACAGTACAATATTTTTTGTGAAGTCTCCCACAAATTTTGTCGCTACATGAAGTTACGTTAAAACCTCCAATTCAATTGGAAATTCTTCAAATGCAGTACTTTTTTATAGGCCAGTCAATAAAGCTGCTGAATGTCGAAAATTAGCAACAGCCTAATTTTATATTACTGAACAGTGTCTGACAACGTTTTTCACTGAGCACATGTGATGAGAAAGATACCCCAACCGTCTGTTGAATCACAAATAGAAAAAAATGTGCTGTTTTGTCATACTCTCAAGTGAACTTCTTCGATTCAATCTAATCTAACATGAAATAGCTAAATTAGCTTTTCAATTTTTTCCTTGATAATAAATAATATATCCGAAAATATTATAATATGACTTTTTATATACCAGTGTGACTAAACAGTTTGAATATTTAAGGAGGTGATTTCCATCCAGAAAAAGATGGGATCTTTGGTATAAAGAAATTTGAGTGGAGCATCCCTTGTCAAGATACAGCCTCTTGAAGGGGGTACATAAAATTTGTATAACATATTTTTATCCAAGCACTAAAAAAGTTACAATATTGAAATCAATCTGACGTTTTCTTACTATCAAAAAAGACACTTAGCCAGTAATTTATTTATTTATTACTCTTTAATCGTTCAATGCAGGTCCTAAGTACGAAATAACAATAAATCCAGTTCGCATTTATGACGATGTATCTCTGTAGTTGTTCGTAAATCATTTTTTGCTGCGAACTGGTTCATTTTGGGCAAAAAAACCGAGGCACATTTTTTGATTCGAGTGAAACAGGTTACGGAAATAATTTTTAAATGGTTAACAAATGATGAGACAAAAAGTTACATTGGAAATAAATAGGGCTTACGTTTTCCAATCCTTACAACCATGGGGTAAAACAAATGAATCACTGGCTTTGTGTCTTTTTGGTAGTAGAATACATCAGGTTAATTTCAATATTGTAACTTTTAAGTGCTCCTGAAATTTTTTTACACTTTTTGTTTATTCATCTTTTCAGGAATTACTTAGTATTCAATGTATACATAGAAAGGGACAATGGAGAAGTTACAATGCAGCAGTTGCAGTTATCAATAGCTTGGTAGAGAGTTATGGGTTGGATAACGTGACCTATCCCGTTTTATCTATAAATTTCCCATATATTTTCCAACTTAACTATATTCTGAGACACATAATTAACTGTGAAATACTTTAGGTTTGGCTACAGAGTTTTTTTTTGATAGTTCGGAGTATTATTTCTTGTTTTTGTCAAATTAGTGAACAATTTTCAAGCAAACAAAATTTTATTCGATTTTTGTTTCAAAGACTGGAAGAAATATCTTAAAGAAGTCTCAGAAAAAGCCGAATCTTCCAATAATACATGTGATTCGATATATTAGGGTTGCTATGATATGATTATCATTCATCTATTATTCGTAAAAAATTTTCCTTATTCCAATATCGGAATGAGTTCATTATATTACTAACAGTAGTGCTGTAATGAAACTCATAACAACATTGTTTTCAGTTATATTTTTCGTTTCTGTGGTTGTCAGTACTGACATCCGATCCTCTCAGTTTTCAAATCAAATCAATTCAAATTACGTGATCTGTCAAATTTTCGCAAGTCACAGCAACTGCCAAGATGCAATACAAAAGTCACTAAAATGAGTTGTTAATTGAATTTTGAGAGTATTTCACAAAAATTGACTGAAATAGAGAAAATATTGTCTAATACTCGTGGCAGAAGGCAATTCCAACACTCGTGCGTTCGAAAACTCGCTCCTTCGTGGCTCGTTTTCGAATTTCGCATTCGTGTTGTAATAGGAGTTCATTCTACTGCTTGTTTTAGAATGTACTATCTAAGTTTTTTTTTAAATTCTGAATGCATTTCTGCATTTTGGTTGAAATTACAGGCAAAAATATTTTTTCTGTCATTTGGTACCAGAAGATGAGAGATTGTATATTAATTAATATTAATTAACTCGATGTCGGCTTTGAATGCAGATATTTCTGGTTTATGAAGTTGAATTAAATGAAAGATCCTGAGCCATTTTAAATTAAATGTCCTATAAGTGTGTTGAGTAAGGAAAAATATGAATATGAAATGTAAAATTGTTGACAATAAAGTGACATTGATGAGTAGGGAGAAAAAGAGGAATTTTACTCGCAACACGAAAACTTCTTTTAATTCACCTGAGATATGTGACGGTGTTTTTCTTACTAGAAAATTGCTTGCGTCGCTTCATGAAATTGCTATTCATAAGTAACCACCATAATTCGCAGAAAAAACATTTCAACTATTTTTTGGGAACATAATTATGGAAGGGAATATCGTTTTTCACCTGAATTTCCTCCGGTAACAATAGCGGTCCTCCCAACCAAACTTTTCATGGATACTGGTTCTTTTCCATACCAAACAACTTCCACCATTCGTTGCACAACGTAGATCAAGAATCTTATCATTCTCGTGAAGTTCGACATGATCAAATTCTTACTTTTTCAACTAGTATACCAATGGCTGACATAAGTGATTTCGGATTTATAAAGGTATCGAACGCTTTCGCACAAGGCTCACTACTTTTATTCGGATACAATTAATTTGACATGAATTGTAAATTGATGGTGGTTTAATCAATTATTTTCAATTATACAAATGTAAAAATAAGTCGACTATGCGAAAATTCGATTATGCGTAAATCGAATAACATCAAACAATCATTTACCTAATGTAATATGACTTATTCTTAAATGAATAGTTTCTCACGATTGAAAAAACCCCTACTTACATTGACTAGTATCAATACATATCGATTTTTCTCAATAGGAAAATCTATGCCCACTTATAATTTCTTTAACATATACGATATAGTTACAGTTGAGATACACTTCACCGCAAAACTAACGGGACAAAAGGAATTTCGCCTGAATTTAATATCGAATAACTTTTGAGTTTTTGCACCAATTCTGATAATTTTTGACATGTGATTGATCTTTGATTTTCATCGTGTTATAATACTGATTTTACGAGAAGAATGAATGGATACGTTGAGATACATGCAGCACAAACATTGCATTTCACGCGTAGAAAAATTTCGAAACTGAATGATATTTCTGAGTACGCTAACAAATTAGTTTTTTATTCGAAAAAGATATCTCTGTTCTTGACGAAAAACACAGGTTGAAAGGATGTAATGCAATGAACATTCAACAACTACGAAAAAATGAAAATCTTACATAATTAATATCAGTATTGTGATATATTTGTTGAAATCGAGTATTTTCCACGAATCCGACGTCCGATTCGGAATATCGCAGTAAGGCTTTTAGCTTCGCACGGCGTCGGGAGTACACGATGCAAAGATTAATTAAGGGTGTGAAAGTAGCAACAGTTTTACAGCAACGGATTTAGCGTTCAACCGGTGCGCCGTAAATGGTGGATCCCGCGGCACGACGTCCGACAGACGAGTTAGTTAGCGTCTTAAGAAACATTGGAACATGGTGGAATGGTATCATATATTGTAATGATATGGGGTATATGTATTTACTAGGGTCAATAGTCGACTAAATCCATTTCCGTAAAAGGGTGTGCGGAGGAATAAAAAAGTAATTTAAAAATACATTAATTCCAATTATTTTAAGTTCTATGAAATCCAAGAAAGACGTTGTCGCATATGTTGACTTGAGTTTTTGAGTTCATTATGATTTGATCAATCTTTTCTGATCGATGAAAGTCATTGTCGAGCCGTAGGAGAAGTACAGGGGGAATCTGAAAAATACTGTTCTCCCATTACTCAAAGTTCAATGAAAACCAAAAAAGACGTTGTCGCATATGTTGACTTAAGTTTTTGTGTTAATTATGATATGAACAATCATTCCTAATCGATGAAAATTATTGTGGGGCCGTAGGGGAACTACAGGGAGAATCTGAAAAATACTGTACTCTTATTACTCGAAGTTATATGAAAACCAAAAAAGACGTCGCATATGTTGACTCGAGTTTTTATGTTAATTATGATATAAACAATAATTCCTAATCGATGAAAGTTATTGTGGGGCCGTAGGAATCTGAAAACACCAAAAAAGATGTTGTCGCATATGTTTCAAGCAGATTACTTGTGAGTTGTAGACTTTTTACAAATGTATGAGTTGTTGTACAGCCCATGGGTAGGGAAGATGTGGAGGTCACAAACCCAATTACAGATTAATAATAATAATAATAACTGTCACTTATTGACCACAGTCAAAGGCCATCGACCGAAGTCCTTCAGCCTATCAAAGATTAATTTTTTCGTTTTCGGTTTTTTTGAGAGCAAACAATTTCTGCTTCTCCAGCTTTAGACAGAAGACTAGAAAATGTTTATGATTCATTAGTTGCGCTTGATACCAGTAGCGGCCTTTGGGTGGGCGAACGGGGCGATCGCCGGATTTTTCGCTCTTGCAGGGGCTTCGTACAGCCACCAATCTCTCCCAAAAAAAAAAAAAACTTAAAATATTAAATATCAGGAAAATCTTGAGAGACATCAGTGTGATCATCTTCATGTTGTCCGTCGATGTGACAATAGTTATGTATTATTAGTTTCTCTGAAAAAGACGACCGTAATGTGCCATTTATTTTCCTCCATTTCGTCGGGTTGAAAGTGGTAGTTCATGTATCACCAACTTTGCCCACAGTAAGTGGACCTATGAAGTTTGGACATAAGTAGCAACAAACTCAAATCGAAGAACAAAATTTCATCTGAAAATCACAATAAAGATGACCTTGACACGACATGTTCTTCAAATTCGTCTGCGGTGTCAGATGGATCCACAGACACCGTTGTCAATAAATTGGAACATACGACTGACTCACAAAAAGAGGGAATCGCCAAGATAAAATGCAGTCAAATATGGTACAGGATCGAAGTGCAAAGACCCCGAGGAAATTGAATAAACATTCTCGTGGGAGTATAATTGGTAGCGGTGTTTCAACAAACCTTGACAGTTTTTCGGCCGCTGACAGGAAAATTTGGATCTACGTTGGAAGATGTAAAAGCTCAACTACCGTGGAAGATGTAAAAAAGTATCTCGCTACGAAAATTCCAGAAGCGGACATTGATATTGAACAACTTATTTCAAAAGGATCGAACAACAGCTTTAAAATAGGAGCAAATGAAAATTTTAAAAATGTATAATCCTGATTTTTGGCCGTCAGGCATACTTGTGAAAAGGTTCGTATTTTTTCGTGAAAACTCTAGAATTGAGTCGTCGGTACTTTGAATCAAATAATGACTCACATTTTAATTCTGTTCATGCTAACGACGCTGTTGTGAATGTCAAGAATGTTTCCATACGTGAATGCAAGTTACTGAGTCTAAATTGTCAAAGTTTAACATGTGAAAAGTTGATTTCATTTGTACGAAGTATCTTCATATTCTAAAGGATTTAAGTTTTCTCTGCTTTTCTGAAACATGGTTGAGGGACTCAAATGTAGACATAATTCACTTTCCAAACTTCCATCGAGCCGCTGCTTATAATAGAAAATTAAGCAGAGGCGGGGGAGTTGCTGTATGGTGTCATAACTCTATTTCCAGTGAGGAGTTGCCACTAAGTAATTTTTGTACCGAAAAAAAAATTCGAAATATGTGGTATCAGTTTTTATCACAAGAATAAGAAGACTGTTATTTTGTCATGCTATAGAAATCCAACTTCTGATTTTTCCTTATTTTCTGAGAGTTTATTCGCCGCATGGGAAAGCGTTTTTAAAATGGAATCAATGTGTTTTGTGTGGAGATTTCAACTTGGATCCAGTGAGGGATAATAGTATATTCTAAAACAAGTTGCAGAATGAGCTCATATTCCAACACGAATGCGAAGTTCGAAAACGAGCGACGAAGGAGCGAGTTTTCGATAGCATGAGTGTTGGAATTGCCTTCTGCAACGAGTATTAGACGGTATTTTCTCTATTTCAGTCAATTTTTGTGAAATACTCTCGAAATTCAAATGAAAATTCAGATTAGTGACTTTTGTTTTGTATCTTGGCAGTTGGTGTGACATACGAAATTTGACAGATCACGGAATTTGAATTGATTTGATTCGAAACTTGATTCGATCGGAGGTCAGTACTGACAACCATAAAACTAAAAATATAACTGAAAACAATGCTGTAATGAGTTTCATTACAGCACTACTTTTAGTACTGTAATGAACTCATTACGATACTGAAATAGAGAAAAAGCTTTTTCATCGATTATTATGTATCGTGGAAAGTTTTGGTTTGAAAAATAAAATCGATCCTAATGAAAAAAACAGAAGTGACTATACACTAGATTATGTATTTTCTAATGAAAGTTCGATTTGCACTGTGTTAGACGTGCATACTTCCGATCACAAAATGATTGTAGCAACATGACATATGACCAGTTGTTAAATTATAATAGCGGCAGCATCAGAAGAGATTTTTCTTTTGAAAATATTGATGCCTTCATCGCTGACATAGTCTCCGAACGTTGGGAGGATTTATATAAGCATAATGGTTTAGACGACGCTTTTAACAGTTTTTATGGTGTGTTCATGTTTTTATTTTTGTAAACATTTTCCTTTGAGACGATTTCACAGAGCCGTTACCAAGTCTTGGGTTACAAGGTCCGTTAGGACTTCTAGTCAAAAACTTCACGACTTGTACTTACTGAGTAGGGATTTCCCTACTCTTCGGCAGAATTTTGTTCAAGCTAGAAAGAATCATAGCCTCTCAATTGCGCAAACTAAACGAGACTTTTATCAAAATGAAGTAAATAATTCTTCTAACAACGCAAGATGTGTGTGGCATATCGCCAATATGTACAATGGCAAAATTCGGAAACGCGAATATGTTTCTTTGAATTCCGGCGGTGACATTATCGGTGACCCCACAGAAGTAGCAAAACAGTTCAATGAATACTTCATTGAGGCCCCAAAGATATTGTGAATCAATTGCCCAGGGTGAACAACTACTCTGATAGTGTTAAAACGAACGAAAACTGCATGTTTCTTTTTCCGTATGTCCATGCAGCAGAACTTTTTAAATTAATTAATAGACGCCTGAAGTCGAAACAGTCAGCTGGGTACAACGGTGTGTCTGGTTTCCTTCTGAAGAAGTGTTTGCCACACTTTGTCAGTCCTCTAGTTTACTTGATCAACCTATCGTTCTCTACGGGTAATTCCCAGATAGATTGAAACTGAGCCGTGTTGCGCCAATTCACAAGAAAGGTCCACGTGATGATGTTGCAAACTATAGACCAGTTGCTTTGTGTCCTGCGTTCTCAAAGATATTCGAGTACTGCTATTTGGATAGGTTGCAAAAATTTCTTGATCGCAATAAAATAATAATCAGAAACCAATACGCATACCGGTCGGATCGCGGTACCAACGATGCCCTATTTGAATTTATCAACAACGTCGTCAAGCGTATAGAAATGGAAGAATGTCCGTTAGGCATTTTCAGTGATCAGACCAAAGCGTTTGATTGCATGCAGCACTCTGTATTCCTGCACAAAGCTGAAAGGATGGGAATACGTGGTGTACCTCTCAGTTGGCTGGAGAGCTTCTAGGGGGGTCGTAGACAGTTTGTGATGGTGCCGGGGGCGGAAAAACGGGGTGGGAGGCGATTTCTCGTCCGACATTTTACCTGTTGATATGGGAGTTCCACAGGGATCTATCCTTGGCCCGGTCCTGTACCTCTTATATATGAACGATATTGGGGATAGGCTAAATTGTGATGTTACCATATATGCGGATGATGTTCCACTGGTAGTAGAAGGTAAAGAACAATGTATGGAGCCTGAATGTAATTCGAACATATGTGAACTTCAAGAGTGGTTCAATAAGAACTCCATCATGTGTAATGTATCGAAAACTAACTGCGTCAGATTTGCAAACTATAATAACTCCTTTAATGACTCGCTTAATATATGTATGGGAGACACTCCTATCCATCAAGCGAGTTCAGTGAGGTTTCTTGGCCTAACGGTGGATGAACACTTGAATTGGCAGAGTCACTGTCTGGATTTGATCTCAAAAATCCATACATCCTCCTATCTAATGCGAATCTTGAGAGGTGTCCTCACGATTGAACAGCTACGGACCATATATTACGCACACGTAGACTCAAAGTTGAGATATGGACTTTATTTTTGGGGATCGTCGTCGGCGGCCCGGATGTCTTTGTTGCTCAGAAAAGAGTGATGAGGAGTATGGTTGGAGTATCCAGTAAATGTTCCTGTAAACCCAATTTCAAACAATTGAAAATCCTTACTTTACCATCGCTTTATATTTTGGTGATATCAATTTACGTCTTTAAAAATAAATCGCAATTTCAACTTAACAGCGATTTTCACGATTACTCAACTCGTTCAAGAGGTGAATTAAGATGTCCTCTGCGCGAATTGGACGCACATCCCCGGAATTTTTGGGGCCGAAAGTGTACAATCAGTTGCCGTCGGATGTGAAGAGTGCGTCTACTGCTGGCATTTTCAAATCTCGGCTCGCACACTTTTTGATTTCAAAATGTTTTTATGAAGTTAATGAGATCTTTTCGAGGAAAAATTGGGAGACTTGAGGTCTAAACTGTCAACAAGACGAGTAATTTATTTATTAATTTTTTGTACGTTTATTATACTTGTGTGTTATGAATAATCTATATAGTTGTTGTTTCTATACTTGTTTATTATGACTTCTATTTTGACTTTTTCCATAAATGTAAATTTTAAGAGGAAATAAAAAAAAATAATAATTTCTTTAAAATATACTTAAACTGTTCATTGCGGTGTCTAAGATTATAATATGTTTGGGAAGCTCTAATGGGGCCTATGGACTTCGTTCAGTTGTGTCATGATTATTTCTGATTATCATATTGCTGTGACTTTTCGAACCACAGTCTTCCGAATAAAATCTGAATCGGCCAAAACTTGACATTTGGTTTTCGTTCTATAGTATCTGATATTATCATCAACTCTCCATGCAAAGTAAGAAATTGGGGTTTTCTGCATCTTGTTAATTAATTCATCGTACCAAGAATTAACATGGTCCCTGAATAATTTCGCGTTATTAGAGCTAATATCTAAATCAATTTCATCTATCTGTGGTTCTGTTCTAGACACAATATCTGGTAAAACATGTTCCATTCATGCCTTTCATGCAGGGACGAGATTTTCCAATCGCGAAGAGAACACCTAAGCATTCCTTCTCGGTTGTGGAGTATTTTCTTTTATTCCGCGATAATGATTTGGTTCTGTAATGGAGCCCACAGACTTCTTTCATTTCCAACCGTTCGAATCGCCTTGATTCGAATCTCCGTTCCAAATATCAAGTGCCGATACGGTTCTCGGCACACCCCCCGGTTTTTGATAATTCTGGAACGACGATACGAATCGCGGCGATAGGAACGCATGAAAATGAACGAAGTCTGTGGGCCCCATAACTTATGACGTGTTCGCCATCATCAGATATATGTGACAGAGTGAAGGAACAGTTATTATTCTCGCTAAATAGCGAATATTACTGAATTTTATTAAAAAAACATATAAAGTTCACAATAATTCGATTCGACATATCACACCCCACTGCTACCCAATTTTCAGGAGTTTTTATATAGCGTCAAGATTACGGTATTTCTCTTTGAACGTCGCCACATAATCACATGATCGTTTTATTGGGAGCTCGGCGGCTCATTTGACGTGTTGTTCTTCAGGCGGCTTATCTGTTATTGCAGAAATAATTGTCGATTCTCCAATCAGGATATTTGTATGAAGAGGGGGAAAATATTATGAAATTTTTTTTTCATCTCCATTCTAGTAGTGAGAAGAACAAGTGTAATGAATGTTTGAATACGAATCCAAGTTGTGAGTTTGTGCACAATCAAAGACATATTTTTTGAATATTCCTACCTTTTCAGTGCCTTCGGTATTTTTCTATATTAAAAAAAGAAAAGTTATTGAATGGGCAAATAAGAAACGGCAGTTTGAATATCTTATAATTTTCCAGATAAGAATCAGAAAAAATGTCATAGCGGTAAATAAAATATTTGAGTGAAGCTTGCAGAAGGAAACTCCTATATATATATTATATATATATATATATATATATATATATATATATATATATATATATATATATATATATATATATTTATGTATATATATATATATTATTTATTATATTAGCTTTAAGTAGCTTCTGAGGGGTTTCACTGAAACCTAGAATGCATGGAAAATACATACATACATACATACATACATATATATATAAATTTTTTTTTATTGTGTCAAGAAGTGTCAAAAAAAAGCAACGTTCACTTTCATTTTTTTTTATTTGAATACATTATACATAATTAACTTAAGCACTTCCTTCTAGACATTTTCGCACTACTTTTTTCATTAACGATCAGAGCAAAACTGAAAACTGAACAATCTGTATAGCCTCCTGTTTCAGAAGGAACTCTCCGTCCACCGAAATGGTTTAGTTTATGATCGGGATTTATAACCTACGTCCAACAGAATTACGGAAAAAACCATCCCTAAGTATACTCTGGAAAAACCTTCTTACCAATACGCATTTAGAGAGTGATTTTCTTGGAATAATTCGTTATAGAGAGAATTCACTTCGTTTTAGAGGGTGTTTTTAACAGGGTATTTGGATTCAAGGTGCAATGACAGATAAGAAAGTCGTTGTACAGAGAAATTCGTTCTTCAATATTTTTTTCTAAGAACAGGGAAACTAAGCATATATCACTTAGATCTATGGAGAGGGCCCCCGACTAAAAATCGTGAGGGGGGGCCCCTGAATGATATCGGTCTAAATGAACGAATAAGAATGGTTCCAAATCGTGGCCTGATACTCTATCTATCCTTCTTTTCCACGTTGCACCAGAATTGTTTAGGACCGAGAGGATCTCTTTTGAATTGATAAAACCCTATGTTAAGAACTACGAATGCTGTGATTGGATGGGACTCTTTCTGCAACTTTCATTAGCCAAAATGCTGATTTTATATCTAGTGAAGAAATGAACTTAGCGTTTCTTACTTTATCTAAAACACTACTGACGAAAGGTAAGGGATATGCATCGCGAACTGTTTTTTCATTAATTTGACGTTAAGTGTTATCTTTTCACTTCACAGGTACAATCAAAGAATACCAAGGTAACGAGAAGGTTCGATAATAATATCCTCATCGACAATTTTCGATTTCTATTTGTTTCTGGATTGTAGGTGAAATGGGATAATGTCTCTATATCATTGTTTCTGAATTGGTAATTATTTCATTTTCGATAACATCGGTGTATCCGATGTGATCAGGCATGAACTATATCCAGCGAGAACTGATAGTGCAAGTAAACAACTAAATGTACGCCTAGAAGGTTATGAATATTTACATTGGCTCCCGTTTAGTGCTTTCTCCCTCTTCTCCATATCTGTATTAGGTTCGACCATTAAGTGATTTATTTATGAATATAATTTGAAATTATTGGTCGTTTTTGATTCAATGTATGTACTTACAAAGTCGACTATAATCTGGGGCACGGTAGTGCCCCTGCCAACAAAAGCCAAGCGAAGCGCGGCGCAAGGGCACTACCTATCTTTTATCGAAGTGTTTCGTCGTATTTTTGACCACTCATAACTTGAGGTTGGGATATAGTAGATGAACAAAATTCTCAGGATACAATGCAAGTAGTGAACTCATCAAAAGTGCAAAGATTCAAAAGCATAGCTCCCATACTTAAGATTTTTATAGACATTTAAAAACCCCCGACTTCGTCAGTCACTCTCTGATCATAGAAACCTTAAGGGTACCTTCCGATGTCCTATCAAGTTGAAATTGGTATTTAAGCTAGCTTCAATACACACACAACAGAAATATTCTTAAATTTGAAGCTCTCACCCCCGACCCTTAGGACCAGGGGATATATAAGTTTGTCTAATTCATGTCGATGTACAAATATTATTTATAATGCTTTTTTCCGTACCACTAAATGCTCGTAATTTTGAGCGCTTTTTTGTAGTAAATTCCTGGGCAGAATCTGTAGAACTCGACATTGTAAAACTATAACACGCCATGTGTTCGATTGAACGCGTCGATATAGGCAATCACCACGAAAGATATTTATCGACTGAACTGAAATCTGATCTATCTATCTAGCGTATGGTTAACATGGAAACATAATTCTACGGAAAATCTGAAACATTGAACCCGGTTCTGATGAATTTGGCACCGCCTTGTTGTTTTGAAGTGCTATCGTCTCTCGATGGATGAAGTGTAGTTTCGAACTTTTTTTATTCAAGGAATTTTGAATACTCAAATGGAGTCAATTCGCTGCACTCTGATTTGTTTGCAATTTCTAGAGAACATCCATTATCCCTGACGTAAATATGGAACTATCTCGAATGCTTTCCAAAAATCGGATCCGAGTATCAGAACATGGGCTTATGACGAAACTGTGAGGACGTCTATAAGTTTAATATTTCCTCTGAGATTGACAACATTTCAAATTCTGACGTTTAAGTTTCGGAAATTGGTATTTCTTATGGCCCTGTTGATTGCAATTAGAGCAAACTATATCACAAGTTGATTGATTGTTTGATACACTGGTGCTTGAATATGGCAGCACTTAAGTTGGATCAGCTTTTGAAAGATGATTTGAACGTTCAGGAGAAGGGCAGGTGTTCGAACTTTTCTAGTTGTGTTCTTTTTGTTCCCAACAATATACACAACTGTAGAAGTTTGGACTCTGATTTTTTTTCAGTGAGCCCTAATTGTATCTGATAAAAAGGGGATATATTGCTCAGCATATCGTCTAACCATTCAAAAAAATTAGGCGCCATTTTTTGAAATTCTTTTTTCGAAATATCAGAATACAAAAGTTTAAAGTGCTCTACTTTCTCGTTAAGGAGGACACTTGCCCTGACCAGAAGGGTGGATTCGGATCCTGAGTGGCTAGGAGCAAAAATATATCAGGACACAATTGCAATTGGGTGTTGCCTTTATATTATTTCAATTCCACGACTACAATCACAACAAAGTATGAAAAAGGCCTACGTACTTCAAACTCAGATTGCTTTACAATGGAAACAACTAATTTCCATGATATGAAACCTATAAAGGTATTTTTTACCCATATTATTTTTAAAACGATCTTATATGATTAATGACACATTTGAATCAACAGAAGTCAAATTAGCACATTCATCTATATTCAGAATCGAAATTAGATATATAATAATACTCACCCTGATGAGGTGAAATGCTGCCGTGAATCGTCTTAACGTCCTGGCGAATATAATTTCACATTGAAGAGATGATATTCGGTAGAAAAAGAAGATCGGGGTCAACGGGGTTTAGAAACAGTAAATGATTTCACGTTACCGAAATATCGACCTGGGTTGTTGTTTGGGTTTTTATAGCTTTTATCCCTGTTTCCGGAGAATTATTACCAATCGCGATAATTACTTTCTGAGCACCTCGAAGGTAAATGTTAAATCCTTTAATCTTGGATAGCAGAATTACATATTCCAATAATTATACGAATCTGCTCTTAACTAGGCATTAATGTCAATTGAAAAATGGCTGGCTATCATATTATGTTTCCTTTCTGATATGAACTGATACATATTTCAGGAATGTATCATCCTCTCCCTCTCTCTCCCTATCCGCATTTAACTTACTTCCCCTCAAATAAAATTGGATGTCATTTATTGTTCCGATTTTTATATTAATTTTGCGATTCTAAATATCATACTTCAATATCGCAATATGTGGCTAAGAACATGGCCCTCAAAGATTAATATAAATATAAACAAACACTAACGAGGCCTAGTAGCTGGCACTAGTGAAAAGCACTTGAGAATTGAATTGAGAATTCAGGAGAACAATACTTTTCCATGTATTTTGGCCAAATTTTGATGTAACACAATACGAAACAATATTTCTCAGTGAATCATTTTCCGTTCTCTACGAAGGTCATTCAGCATTTCCCCATTATGTTCTTGTTACACAAATTGAATTGAATTAAGCTGGAAAACAACAATTTCCGCATGTTTTGGTGGTAATCAAATTTGCATCAATGCCACATTTGGGTAGAAATTCTCAACGAATTAAAAAAAATTATAGTACTGGAGCTAGTTCACTTCGACTTTAATGAAGCATGATAATGAACGATCCTTGAGGAAGTTACCAGAATTATGTCTACTGATTTTTTATGATGATCGTGAACATTAGAAGGTGAAATCCAAGTTAATCTTTGAGTGGCATTTCAGTAATAGAACACCAATTCTCTTTCACTTTTAATTGTATGTAAGAGCTCGTATTCATGTACTCGAATTGTCAATTAAAAGCCAATTTTTTCGTTTGGTTTCAGTTTGACCCTTTTACACCACACATCTTCACAAAATTTCGGTTCCTGAGAATGACAGGCTTGCTCTCAATGTTGGAAAAGTATGAAATTTTCACCATTGGTTCTGGGTTATTAAATGAAGAAAACTGTTGGCTACTCCTATACTCTATAGGATCCTGTAATAAAAAATCAAATCACTATACATCATTAAGAATGTAAACTTCATGTAAATGCATTCATCATATTTTCAGGAAACAGGTGACTTTTCATTTTCAACAGTAGAAATTTTTTAATAGGATTCAGCATCCGGATTCTACGAATATTATTTTTCAAACTTACATATTCCTGTTTATTCGGAATTTTTGGGGATCGATCCTTTCGAGAGGGTTGGCTATCTAGATAAAGAAAATATTTGATGCCTTCAAAAAGCTACTGTTTGTCTGTATGATTTTGTAGAATGTACCTAGTTTGAAAAACGAATTTCTTCCGTTGAGAACTTTCAAAATACAAACGTGAAATCAACTCTTATTCAAAGGTAGAAAAACGTATAGTACGAGAGCTAGTGAACCTTTTGAGTAACGGTTTGCCTGTAAGACTAGAAATTTTTATAGCGATATTTCCTAACATGCTGAGGACGGAAATCATCGCCTGACACCCCTCACCCTTGCACGTCATCAAGATCTATATCTTTGAAAGTGTTAAAAAAAATAAAAAAAAAAAACTTGTTCCTGTAAGCTTGAAACTTTCATACGATTTTGTTCGTTCATTGTGAAGTTCAAAAAAAAATTGAGAGGCGATTTCGAAGAGCACAAGTACCTGCCAGGCGACTCTAAAAGGTTGTAAAATACGAACGAAAATGAACCAATGGTTTCGTCTCAATCTTGCCTTCAATTTGATCGTATGTGATATTCTGGATAATGGAGGTACACTATTCCACACCACCTTTGAGGATGACTACACGGTTCGTTTTTCTCGAAGTTGTATCCCCTAATAGGCCTAATCCACGACTTTTTTGTTTTTTGGAAAGGCGTTCAAACGCTAATTTTCTTCTCCTTCGTCTTCTCCTTCTATTAATGCATGTATACTTTCTTCGATGACATCCGTGGAGTCAATCTAAGAGTTTTGGATTTCTGCTTCTGTCACATTTCATTTTTCTCAGGAAACTTCAAGTGGTTCGGCATTCAGGCGGGATTTTCCATGGCAATTGCTACAAACCGGTGAGCAATGAAGTCTCAAACTCCGACGGCCACACATTGGTCGACAATCTTTCGTACAGTTGCAAAAAACATTTTTGAAAGACAATCAGGCGCAGGAAGTTGGGATGTCGTTTTTGGTTACAATAAATTGTCTTTCAATATGCATCCCCACTCCTCAGGATTCAAATTGTTACCCAGCCATTGTTGTACTTGATAGTACACCCGAAACAGATGTTCACAGATGTTGTTGTGCTGCGTCAAGTTTTGGAGGTAAAAGATTCAATCTCACTGGTCTGCTTCTGCTCACAGCTCTAATCAAGTAAGAATACCGGTATTTATTGATGCGGCAACGAGGCTGACGAGGAGAAAGAGAAAATAGCAAAAAAGGACAAGCGTAGAATAATTTGTCATGTTTCAACCCTCATTTTAAAAGAAAATATTATAGCACTTGCCAGTCTCTGAGAAAATGAAGGTTGGTCATCCTGCGTATAAAAATGTTTTCAACGCAATGAAGGACATTTTTTTCTTTCATTGAATATCATGAAGTCTCTCAGTTTAAATTGACTGGATGGAGAGCAATACTGACAGAACACATACCTGATGACAAGAAAATTAAGAGAAAACTCGAAGAGAAGTATGGAAACCGTATTGTTATCACCTCAAAGGAAAACAGGATATCTTGAATCAAGCTTGGTACAATAGGAAAGATTCTGAGGCAGAATCATCGGTACTTCTACAGCACCAAGCGACACAACATCTGCTCTGTTCAATAAATGAAAGACCGCAGCTTTGAAAATGGTTAAGGAACGGCAGGACTTGAAAGAGGCAGCTGAAATCTTCAACAAAAATAATACTGCACATAACCTTTAAGCGGAATGAAGTTTTTCCTTTCAATATATGTTGCCCCCATTAAATAACTCTCCATAAATCACTACCTATATTCTTCCTTGATTAAAGCTGTTAGCAGAAGCAGACCAGTGAGACTGAATCTTTTACCTCCAACTCTTGACGCAGCAAAATATCATCGTGAACATCTGTTCACAGTGTAATATCAAGTACAACAATGGCTTGGTAACAATTCGAATCCTGAGGAGTGGGGGTGGATGTTAAAGACAATATATTGTGACCAAAAATGACATCCCAACTTCCTGCGCCTGATTGTCTTTCAAAAATGATATTTTGCAACTGTACGAAAGATTGTCGACCAATGTGTGGCCGTCGGAGTTTGAGACTTCGTTGCTCACCGGTTTGTGGCAATTGCCATGGAAAATCCCGCTTGAATGCCGAACCATTTGAAGTTTTCTGAGAAAAATGAAATGTGACAGAAGCAGAAATCCAAAACTCTTAGATTGACTCCACGGATGTCATCGAAGAAAGAATACATGCATTAATAGAAGGAGAAGACGAAGGAGAAGAAAATTAGCGTTTGAACGCCTTTCAAAAAACAAAAAAGTCGTGGATTAGGCCTATTAGGGGATACAACTTCGAGAAAAACGAACCGTGTAGTCATCCTCAAAGGTGGTGTGGAATAGTGTACCTCCATTATCCAGAATATCACATACGTTCAAATTGAAGGCAAGATTGGGACGAAACCATTGGTTATATCAAAAAACGACTCCGAACCTTTTTTCTAGGAAATTTCATCAGCTTTCTTTTTGCACTGATGTATTTTTGTCGTAAGTTTCATAGGGATCGAGATATTCACGAAAAATCACATTGGGGCAGGATTTTAGCCCTTTACAGCGTTGCCAAATTTTATGCGGTCACTCCCGCCTAGGGGACTTTTGGGATATCATTTGGGACACCGAGACCTACCCGAAAAGCCTTCATTTGCTTTTGTATGAATTGGTCGGAAGTTTGGGCCTATTTTGACCTAAATGCAGTGGACTAGGGTCTCAAAGTGCCGGACTACCGAGCGTACCGGATTGGCAAGCGCCGGATTATCGAGCGACGACTGTATACATTTTTCGGATGGTTGACGCTCAAATTTATTAAAGGTGAGGTGTGATACATCGATGTATTCAGAAAAAAATGAGAAAATTTGAGACGTTGAAACATACGAGGTGTTCCATTTGGAACATTTCAAGTTTGTGCTATGCTATATCTTAAAAACATTTATTAGATAAAAATTTTAAGCTGCGCCACTGACTTCTACGTAAAAATATTATTATAAACATTTTCATACTTTTTCTTTCTCATACAGGGCCCGAGAAATAATAACATCTTCAAAAAGTGAACATTTTCATTTTCGCACTATATTCCAGAAACAAAAGAAGATGGAATATTTCTGTTTGTGGATTTGAAAGTTTTACAAAAAAGTGTCTCAGGGTCTCTAAACCGCTTGACTCTATTTTCAATAATAGCTGAGATATTATGCAGTCTCAACCAATTTAAGACACAGTGTACTACGCTTAAAACGATTGTACTATAATTCAGGGGTGGCCAGACTTTTGACCTCTGAGATCTACTTGTGTTCAAAAATATTTCTTGCGGGCGACTGTTAGGCAGAATTTACAAGAAAAAAATAAAACATCAGCAATAATTTAATGAGTTATTTTTATTCAAACGTGGAAAATGAAATCCATAATGTTCATTCTGTATCATCTTCATGGGTTGATATTTTGCACTGCATATTGTCAACAATTTAATCATATTGGGGAGTGTAAGAAGGAAAAGTGGAACCAACAAATGAGGTTAAATATAACGCAACTTTTCTAAGGTGAGGAAAATTCTCTTTGCAAATCAGTCTCCAAATATCTGTATTAGTTTCAAATGCTCGATCTTTTAAAAATCTCTCTTATAGTTTCTCAATTCTCCTCCTTAATCGAAGTTATCATATCAATTAAATTCCTGTTCTTCCCTTGAAGATTCAGATTCAACTCATTGAGTTTTTCCGTTATGTCACAAAGAAAGGCCAACTTCATGAGCCATGTTCTATCTTCAAGCTCAGGTACATTTCTCCTTTGGATTGCATAAAAATTTTGATTTCTGGCAGTAATTGGCGTAACCTCTTCAAAAAATTACCACGACTAAGCCACCTAACATCTGTATGTAGCAAAAGATCAGAATGCTCGGCTTCAGTCACTTCAAGTATAGAAGTATAGTTCAAAATTGGCGCCTTTGCAAACATTAACTATTTTAAAGGCAATTTTCTTGATTATATCCGAGTCCAAAATTTTAGAGCACAAAACTTGTTGGTGTATGATGTCATCATCAATTTTGCACAATGTAATAAATCGAACATTTTTTCACAAAAGATTTGTAGATATCTGCACCTCTGGTTTGCCCCTTCATTGGAATTAATCGAATTGAAGTGATAAAAACCTACATTTTTGCAAGTCCTCCGTTGGCAATTGTTCCAAATTTTCACATAAAGCTTCACTTCTTCGCATTACAGTGTTTCGTGAGAGAAAGATATCATTTATGGCCGATAAAATTTCCTTCTTATTTTTGAAGTCATTCAAAATTGCTTCACCAGCTTTCAGCATGGCTTCTCTTATAATTTCTCCATCATCGAAAGGTTTCTTCCTTTTCATCAATATATCTGTTACTGCGAAAGACGCCAGTGTAGCAGCTCTTGATTTCGATTCTGTTTTCTTGAAATACGCTTGTTGCACACATAAGTTGCTTTTCACCTCATGGTCTATTATCTTTCTATTTTCACTGCCAACTGGAAAACTTGTGATATATTTGAAATGCACTGTTTTGAAATGCCTTTCTACATTTGCTCTTTATGGTATTGCTATACTTGAATTGCAAATCAGACACACACACATTTTTCTTATACCATAACGAAGAAAAAATTTTTCTCCCACTGTGATAATGGTAAGTCTCACTTCTTTTCACACTAAATGGCATACCCAACTTGATTGAATGGGTCACAAACTTAATTATTATTATTACAACCTACGAATTTCACGTGACGAAGGAACAAAAAAGAAAATTATCCAGTCTAAATGTAGTCCGTCTGTCCAAAAGCACTAAATAAACTCTTTGAGCTCAGATCTTTTCACCTGCTAGAAATTTCGATGAATAACTGTTTGCTCTTCGCGAATCTGTCATCGTCTCTGCCGATAGGACAGCCTGCCTGTGGCTAGGCAAGGGAGTACTAGCTAGCGGAACTAGAAGGCGTATTGGATAGATAGATTTCTTGTGTAACAATTTGTTTATAGACGTAAAATAGAAATGAATAATAAGGGATTTGTGAAATACATGAAAATCCATCTTTGAGGGTTATGTCCATTAGAACTGTTTTTATATACTTTTCTATTATCTCTCGCGGGCTACCTAAATTGCCTTCGCGATCGACCAGTAGACCGCGATCGACGTCTTGGCCACCCCCGTACTATATGATGAAGAAATTAATGATAACATATCAGATGATGATGAGGATTAATGATAAAACTCATTTTTTCATTCCCTCAGACGAACACATGTATAAATTTCAGTCTTACAGAAAAAACCCTTTTCGAGTCGCCTGGCAGGTACTTGTGCTCGTCGAAATCGCCTCTCAATTTTTTTTTGAACTTCACAATGAACGAACAAAATCGTATGAAAGTTTCAAGCTTGCAGGAACAAGTTTATTTTTTCAATTTTTTTAACACTTTCACAGATGTAGATCTTGATGACGTGCAGGTGTGAGGGGTGCCAGGCGATGATTTCCGTCCTCAGCATGTTTGGAACTATCGCTATAAAAATTTCTAGCCTTACAGGCAAACCGTTACTCAAATGGTTCACTAGCTCTTGGACTAGTAGGTATGATGTGTTTCCCGAACGAATGCTCAACCATGTCATTTATTCGTCCTTCTTTTGAAGACAGGGTTAGTTTCGTGATGTAATGGAAAGTCATTTCATTGAAAAAGTGTTGAATAAAAGTAAATCAGTAATTGTGTGATAAAATGAAACAAAACTCTCGGGTATTTTGGGTGTTTCAAATAGCCGAAATCTAGTTTCTGTTTTCAACATTATGAATATCACATGATTTTCGAGAATTTTGGCCATCATTGTTGATGCAATCTCGACGTTCCGCCAAATCGAGTGTCTGACATCTTCAGGAGTTGAGCTATCAGGCACCTCAATTCGGTGAGAACCTCTCTTGAAACAATGAATAAAGCAAATTTTGTACTTTTAACCATGTAATGTCTGAAATTCTATGATTTGGAGCGCTTTCGGCACCAGGCCATCATCAGCAGATGTATCATAAGAGTCGAGTCAGTAGTCTCGTTCAAATATGCAGGGTGAGCCGTGAGCCATTTATAACTACCACCCCGAATTAATAATAACAAAAACCGCTCGGACAGGTCAAATTTTGTTGAAAGAGGGACAAATCAGGGTCTTCAAATGAGTTTGATATCACGACCCCTAACAGCTCTCATTTTCGAATAGGGAGAAGGTGTCCAGCAGCACCTTGTTGGAAAGGCAATTCAATTTCCTGCATTGTTGTTTTTTTCATCGCTTTATTATTATACAGATTATTATTATTGCGCAGATCAAGTACTGGCACTCACCACATATATCGAGTGTGGCTATCAAAAAGGATTGAAAACCACATGCGCCTTCGTGGATCTGTCTTCGGCGTATGATACGGTCTGGGGAGATGGGATGATGTACAAGTTTCAAAAAATGTTCCCATGTAAAAAGCTATCCACCCTCATTGGGAGCATGTTGAGGAACCGGAGAATTACAGTCTATATTAACGACTGAAAGAGCCACACTCTTACTATCCAGAACGGCCTTTCTCAAGGATCGGTACTTGCCCCCCTGCTATTCAACATTTATAAAAGGGTGATTCTCCGGAAACTGTGTCTTTTCAGCGGTACTTTTGATTTCAACAAAAAAGTTTACAAATGTTATTCAAATATGGATTTTTGTCATAATCAAAACCAAACTGTTCAACAAAAATTGAATAACACCTGAAATTCCTGCATTTCAGCTATTTTCAAAAAAAATATTTGGTCGAGGTAGTCCACGGGAATGATCAATGTTCCATCTAAATGATGCTATCAGGATTCTGGATACGAAGTGATTCGAAACTTTCATAAAATTTCAATATAGTATACATATATAAAAAAAAAACAGAGTAGGTATTCTAGGAACCATAATATACAGGTTGTTTGTTCTCGGACGAGCCACCTCGTTATTTTCTTATCCCATAGTGATTGGAAAAATCACGTCGAATGATTTTGTTCGGGAGGATATCTTTTGATGAATATTGGAAGCTTGAACGAGCAACCCCCTAAGAGGGGGCCTTTCAACCCCCCAAAATTGAAAAGGGGAAAGGGGTTAAGTGATACTTCATTTGAAAGGTCTCTTCACTTCGGTGTATAATAACTTTGTTTTAAGGAACTATTTTAGCTAAGAATCAATTTACTAGCTCAAACTTTTGTGACCCAGCCTGAAAATTTGGACGAACTACGCCAACGAATTATGAATGTGTGTCATCAAACAACTCCAATTATGCTGAACCATGTTAAAGACGGTTCTGCTTCATATTTTTTTCCTGCCTTTTAACTACTTTTTAAACAACGCTATCTTTCTTTTTTTCCCTTTATCCTCAGTTGTTCCCTAGTTCGCTTCGAGCACGAACAATATTTCTTTTGAAAAAACTATGTTCATCATTATCCAGACATTATACTCATTCCGTGCGAAATCCATAACACGGGAATGACATCCACGGGAATGACAAAAGTGATATTTTACTCTCGTATTTCCAGAAAAACATATTTCATTTATGAGAAAACAGAATATTTTATGAATGTTTGCTATAATGAAATGATAATACAATGAATTTTTACAAAATTTTAATTTTTACCTGAAAAATTTTCCTCCACGGGAATGACTGCTAGGATGTTACACACCGATCTCAACACTTTCGCTAACTAGCAAAACTCTTCTGTTCAATCATATAAACACAACTGACGTTATAAACAATCGGAAATGACTTTCAGGCTCTTTTCAAACTACTGGGTAGGGGTTAACGCGTTAAATTCGAATCATTTGATGAAATTCATAATCTGCCACGGGAATGATCATTTTCGCCTGTGACAGATTTCTTTTTTCAAATGAAAGAAAAATTTTGACTATTTCTTTCGAACTAATGTGGCAAACTATAATACATGGTACAATATTCCAGTGAATGTATCTCATCTGGTTTTCGTTTCCTCAGGAATGTGAATTATGACCGTTCTCAAGTTCTTGAACCATTCAGTTACATACCACGGGAATGACAATTTTGAGATACTTATTTAAAAAAATAAAAATTTATGAATGAATGTTGAGTAAAGTCATATGAACCTGGAAGGAGAATGAAATCTCTAACATCAGATTGATACACAACATAAAAATTCCAATATTTTTAACATTTATTGATGTGTAACCTGTTGGGACTCAGTTTCTGGAGAATCACCCAAAAACGATCTACTCCCCACAAAAGCTCAGAAATTCATTTATGCAGACGATATGGCTTTGGCTAACCAGCATAAGTCTTTAGAACTAGGTAGCAGCCAACTAACGGACGACCTTGAAGCTATGTATAACTATTATACCAAGTGGTGCCTCAAACCTAACCCACTCAAGTCGGGGGTCTGCGTCTTTCATCTCTCAAACAAGCAGGCTCATGTGGAAGCCAACGTTTACCTTGGTGGCTCGAGAATTAGATATAACCCCAACCCCACATATCTGGGTGTTACGCTGGACCGATCTCTAATTTATAAGCAACACTTAGCGAAGACCGCACTGAAGATTAAGTCCAGGAATAATATCATTTCGAAACTTGCTGGTACAAAATGGGGGGCGGATGCGGACACTCTTAGAAGCATAGCTCTGGCAATGACCTTCTCCGTCGCAGAGTACTGCGCTCCAGTATGGTATAGAAGTTCCCACACACATAAAATCGATGTTCAGCTTAATGAGTCAATGCGGATAATTACTGGTACCGTAAGACCTACTCCTACTGTGTGGCTCCCAATACTGGCCAATATTGCACCTCCACAACTTCGGAGAACGGCAGCTGCCGATAAAGAATGGAGGAAGGTTAGTGACCCCCTAAAAAATCTACCCATTCAGCGGAGCCTCAACCCTCCCTCTCCCTACCGCCTGAAATCCCGCTGCCCCATCTGGATGGATGAAGAAATTGAGGGAGTCTATGATATACATTCCAAATGGAATGAGGTCTTAGCCGCCAACCAGAGGGTCAAAAATCTGGAACATATTATCGATCCAAGTTGTAAACCTGAAGGCATGAGCCTACCTCAACGGACCTGGTGTCGGCTGAATCGGTTTAGGGTGGGTTATGGAAGGTGCCGTGATGATATGGCTAAGGGGGGAATGGTGGACTCAGCGGAGTGCGACTGTGGCGCGCCGAGACAGACAATGGACCACATATTGAACGAATGCCCAATGAGATCCCTCCCTGGTGGTACCCACAAAATTTTCACCGCTTCCCCTCAGGCGGTGAATTGCGTTGAGAGCCTAGATGTTGATGTCTAATTGTTTGTAATTGTTCTGCCATTTTCTTGATTGTGTTTGTTCTCGTGATGATGTTTGATTATTATTTTGTTCTTTTTTAATGTGTTTCTCATACGAAATATATCTATATATATATATATATATATATATATATATATATATATACAGATTGACTCAGTATTCCATCAATAACTTCCACACGCCGAATTTGGATCATTGGGATGAAACAAATGCTCGGACGGGTCAAAAAATAAATTCGATATCACTACCCCTTTTTACTGTTTCATCCTGTTTAATAGTTGAGCTATCGAAGAAAAAAATTATACGCTTATGAAGGTAATTGAACTACCTTTTCAACAAAGCCATTCGACCTATTATCTCTATAAAAAAATAATTGTTTTAAGGGGGTAGTGATATCGAAATAATTTTTTGACTCGTCTGAGAGTTTTTTCCATCGCAAAGATCGAAATTTGGCGTGTGCAATTATTGATGCAATTCTGAGTCACTCTGTATAATAATAAAGCGATGAAAAAAAAATACACCAATGCAGGAAATTTAATTGCCTTCCCAACAAGGTGCTGCTCAACCCCTCTTCCCTGGATCTCGGAAACGGCTCTAACGATTTTCATGAAATTTGAAAATAAAGAGTTTTTCAGCCCAAGGAGTCGATTCATCAAGGTTTCAGGTCCGAGATAAACTCATAAATATGAATAAAAATTGATTCAGCATGATCATGACGTTTCAAAAAATGTCAAAATGCTCAAGAAACTAGAATTGCAATACTCAAGCTCAAGTTCGTTATTCGTAGTTATTTCTGAAGGCAAAAACTGAGAACCAGACCAACAACAACCGCGGTTATTACATGCTCAAAATTGATCTAGGTGTTGTAGTTTGAATAATATTATGTATCAAATGATGGAATACTGACATTCTGTGGTCAAATCAATTGTGTCATTTCAAGTCACATGTTCACTCGAAAATGAACCGTTTTTAGGACTTTCGAACTAGACCAAAATATGCGCTGATATACAGCAGAACCAGTTTGCAAATTATTTCGAAAATGAAGAATTTTTTTTATTCGTTAGCACCTTGTTCGCAACTATTTGTAACCTGAAATTTTTCGTTTCTAACTCTTATAGAAAAATGTGAATTCTCTTGAAGTTAGCACCCTTAGAAATGCGGTGTTTTTCCCTGAGTTTCCTTGAGGGACAAGAATTTTTGATGTTACAAATAGTTACTAACGAGTTACTTATGAATGAAATTGTCAAGTTAACAAGAAAAGACCAGAAAATGTGCTCAATTTTCACAAACATCTATTGAATATCAACTGCCAAGAATTGAGGGTGAATTTTTTGGAAAATCAAAATTGTTTGGGGCTTTCACGACCGGGTGCAAATGACGGTGTCGGTTCGAAAACTTCAGTGTAAGAAATTCAGCGTTCGAGGTACAATCTTAGACCACGAATCCTCTGAAGATGCTTACCGAAGTTGTGGGCGAAAGGTTAGGTGAAATTATTTCTAATGGACCACGGCCAATAAGCCCGTAAGACACTTTCAATATCCAAATCAAAATTCTTCATGTTAGTGAATTTGTACGAGTATATGAAACATTTAATGCAAAAGAAAACCCATCGATTGTGTGTGACTGGTCACTCCCAGACTCGTGGTCGCCAAGAATATAATCGGCGTCCCCTCAATCTGAGTCAATAAATTCATCAAACCACTGCAGAACTGTATCATTGAATTTCGCAATGGTGTGGCAAATTGCATTTTTCGAAGTATCATCCCGAGAATTCATCTAAAATATAAAAAAAAAAATTGAAAAATGTTCCATTCCAACTAGGATAAAACTTAAGGTAGACTTTCAAGACGGGCGTTTATTGCGACTCGTATTAATCTTATCTTTGTTATATATATATACTGTAAAAAGCATTTTTCATCAGAAATAAATGCCGCAGATAACAATGACATTCATTTTCACATTCATATTCATTCCATGCCAATCAAAAGCCCTCTTCAAATTGGCCATTATTTTGGATTGAAGTGAAAATGTTAAAAATGGCTATGGTGGGTTGTCTTCGGCAGTTAGACATATGCCGTTGCGGACTTTTTTATAGAACTTTTCGAGCACTACAAAATTGTCTCTGACCAAGTTTCTCTATCTCTTATGGTTTAAACAGCGTCGCCCGTAAAAGCTAGAAAGTTCCGAGATTTTTCATGAAAAATCGATATTTTTTTCTCATTTCTTCGTTATATAGGGATGAACCGAGGGATGAACCCAACATGAAAACCTCACAAAAAAAATTCTCTACAATAAAGACAAACAAACACACGGACATTCACATTTATAATATTGGTATGGAAGTATGGATTGAATGTTTAAACACATATTGACACCCCATGTGATACTTGATGGGGTATAATATTCATTTTGTAAATGGTTAACAATAGCAGAAATTATTATCATTATTATTATTGTCTTCTGAATAAATGTTTTCGAAATAGTAAAATAATTATAAAGTACTGAAAACAAATAGGCCTTAAGAGTATGTGCATATCATGTGAAACCTGACATGACTCTTAGAAAAGAGATATCTTAGGGATGGTAACTCTTAGGAAAAATCATGATAGCTATATTCTTATAGAAAAAGAACTATAACTTTTGTTGGAAGCTTTTTCTGATAAAGCTTGCCGTTTTCGACAATAATTCTAAAAATCGAAAATATCGATTCCGATTCGGCTCGGTGAGAAAGATCCATAAAAAAATTTAGTTTTTGAATATATCTCGTGAACGATTTCATCGAATGAAATGATTTTCAGAATCTAAGTTCTCATTAATGTGGCGAATCTTTTACGAATACAACATTTAACTCACATATTTTATTTTGATCGGTATGACCAATATATACCATACCATTCCATAATTATAGCAGAAATTCTATGATCCCGACCCTTGGAAGTGAGTTGAATGTCATTTAATGAATATTTGTCCATTTTGGAAAATAAAAGTATTCTACGTGAAATCTAGTGAAATGCGCACTCTTCGAGTAATTAATGATTTAAAAAAATTATGTCAGCGAAATTAAAAAATTTGGTAGTGGAATAATATTCACAGGAATTTGGACAAAATATGTATATCAATTTAATTTCCTATTAATACATCGCCAACGTTTCGAATCTTTTGTGATTCTTTTTCAAGGCTAAAATATGAAATATAAACATTAATTCTGAACAAACCTAAGTAGCAAAGATCTGTAACTCACCTCGTATTTTCATGGAATTAAATTTGTTTAGTCTTATTAGAGATTTGACCGTTTTGATGTTGAAAGAAAGTCATAATATTCAAATTATATAGATCTGAAAACATCATGAGTAATGTGTTGTTGATGTGATAAGAGAGAAACAGATCTATCTACCGGTGAGTTGCAGATCTACTTAGGTTTGTTCAGAATTAATGTTTATATTTTATATTTTAGCCTTGAAAAAGAATCACAAATGATTCGAAAGGTTGGCGATGTATTAATAGGAAATTAAATTGATATACTTATTTTGTCCAAATTCCTGTGAATATTATTCCACACTTGTTGATTTGTGTTTCGAAGGAGGGTATTTCGCATTTGAGGGTGTTTTTTATGAACCAATCGACGGGACAGCTATGGGATCACCAACAAGCCCAACTTTTACAAACTCAGTTATGCAAGCACTTTTCGAATATGCCGTTTCTAAACTAGATTTCCACATTCCTATTATGAAACTCTATGTAGATGATACACTACTTCTATTACCTGAAGCAGAAATTGAAGAAACTCTGGACGTCTTCAACTCATTCCACCAAAAAATAAAAATCACTTTAGAAAAGGAAAAAAACCAGAGTATCCCATTTTTGAACATTGGTACATGAAACCAATAAACACAGGTAGATGTGTAAACTTTCATTCCAATCACAGCTTCTCCCAAAAGAAGAACGTGGCAAGAAATTTAATAAATAGGGCAATTTCTCTGAGTGATAGTGAATTTAGAACAGATAATCTGAAAAAAGTAACTGAAATTCTGAAACAGAACAATTATCCAAATTACTACATTAAAACCTGCACAAACGTCTTCAATAGAGCAAAACAAGAGGAACATTCTATCAGCTTGAACGGATCCACTAGGGACGTAAACACACTAAACATTCTTCAGGAAATATAGACATCACAAATCTCAACACCCCAAAGATATTTCAAACTAGTATTTTATCCGGTGTTATCCTACAAAATAGAAAACATTTTCAGAGAGTACAATGATGGGGCTGCTGCATTCTATAATATTCTAGATAATAGAAGGAAATTTTACACAAAACTGAAATAAAGAACACCAATTTTACAACAGTCAGAAGTAGTATACAAAATTGAATGTAACAACATAGGCCAAACAAAACAATTACTACAAGAGAGGATAAGACAACATAAGAATGATACAGAAAAACCAAACAGCGTACAAAAAACAGCGCATACTGAAGGACACAAAATCAACTTCGAGAATGTCAAAGTTCTGGATTATGAACCTATCTACAGAAGACGCCTAATCAGTGAGATGATCCATATAAGGTCCAAGGTCCAACAACACAGTGAACTATAGGGAAGACGTCCAACATTTGAGTGTGATTTATGATGGTCCGATTCTGAACACTAACGATGGGTCTGTCACTTGAGAAGTGTGAATTCAAGTGATAACTCGGAATATTATTTCATTGACAGGCGTATCCACCATAATTTTTAACAAATTTTACTGACTTTTCACCGTTGTTTTTACGTTGTGTCTAGTATCTTGTTTTGTGATTTTAATTTTTGACCATTGCAGAAGAACGGAAAAAAATAAAAACGATTGAGGTAGTGATTGTGTACAGAAAAATTGAATACCATCTGCATGGTGCTCGATTTGACTTGCGGAACTCACCGGTAGACAGATCTGTTTCTCTCTTATCACATTAACACCACATTACTCATGATGTTTTCAGATCTATAATTGTCAGAATGACAATTCTCGTAATATGTCTTTAGTTTTTGCTCCTGAAAAATATTCTGTTTTCTTGTGTTATAACATGTTTGGTTTATCTATGGGAGATGATTGCCTTTCATTGGGGTCCCGTAGCGGTCTTCAAACATCTGAAGTGCCGGAAAATCATCACCTGGAAGGTCGTATCTGGTTTGAAAAAACCCTCACGACCAGAGAGCAACAATTTGTGGATTTTGAATTTGAATATCGAAGGAATTTCGAAAGGAAAGTGTGATTACGTCTCCAAATTAGCTGATGAACATGGTATCAAAGAGATTCTTCTGCAAGAAACCCACACGGCAACAGAAAAAAAATCCTCGTGAAAGAGAACAGTTGAAAAGTTATGTATTAATTGATTTTTTACAAGTTTAGCTTGTTATGTTGAAAAATTATCAGTTTCGTAACATTCAACAGATTCGGAAAGGGGAAATTGATGGAGTTTTTTTTCATTTCTTTCAAATTTTGTGACATTTCTGTCATAAATATTTATAAACTTCCGAACATTATTTGGCCAAGAAATCTTAATGTTGATGTTTTTTAAAGTAGCAAATGCATTTCCAAAATGCATTCGATTTATTCTGAATAATCGGTTTCTTTTCTGCTTTTGTCCTTTTTCATTTCAGGTTAAGAATTACGAGTCGTTTTGGGAAGAATCTGTGCATCCGAGCCCATCGACGGATAACATGAAGATGATCACACTGATGTCTTTCAAGATTTTCCTGATATTTGATATTTTATGTTATTTTGTTTACGGGGAGGCAGGTTTTTTCGGCTGAGGTTTTTTCCCCTGGCTGTATAGTATCGTATGATAGTAGTGTTGATAGTATCGTATGATTCTATAGTATCATACAAAGAATGTTATGATACCCCGTTCTTTTTTTACCTCAGCTTAGGTACCTTTTGTTTCAACATTTAATGTATTATTTTAGCTCTCCTTTGCATAAGAATATATATATATATATATATATATATATATATATATATATATATATATATGAAATAGGGTAGTTGACTGGATTAAATAGAGAGAAACTTATTTGGGATAGCAGTCTAATTCAATAAGTGTACTCTTTTTTCCTTTACTTTCTCAAGCTTTCAGGATTTATTTATCCCTTCTTCAGGAGATGCTACAATAATTAATTATATAATTTGATTAGGTACAATAGAAAATGTAACTTACGAAATATGAGATTCTGAATATAGATGTTGAAAATGAATATAAATTTAGGAACAGATTGTGGAAATATGAATAAAAAAAAGAGTACACTTATTGAATTAGACTGCTATCCCAAATAAGTTTCTCTCTCTCTATATATATATATATATATATATATATATATATATATATCTATCTAATTTGAATATTATGACTTTCTTTCAACATCAAAACGGTCAAATCTCTAGTAAGACTAAACAAATTTAATTCCATGAAAATACGAGGTGAGTTGCAGCAGATCTTTGCTACTTAGGTTTGCTCAGAATTAATGTTAATATTTTATATTTTAGTCTTGAAAAAGAATCACAAAAGATTCGAAACGTTGGCGATGTATTAATAGGAAATTAAATTGAAATACATATTTTGTCCAAATTCCTGTGAATATTATTCCACTATCAAAAAGCATGGACGTAACCAGTAATGAGTGTGTAAAAAATTTGGTTACTTTGGCTGAATATAATTCTGTTCAGGAATATTCTCAGAATTAAATTTTTGCTACATTTTCTAGAAGATCCATCTAATGCTAGGAAAAATTTTAATGTCATATTTCCAGGGGTGTCATAGCTCATTATGAAGGTTTGAGATGGCTGTATCTTTTTATCTAGGCTGAATCAAAAAAATTGCTAAACGAAAAAAGTATTTCTTTTGACCTAAACAATCTATGGTTTAAATATATGTACAAGTCAAAGACTCAGCCTGTATAATCCTTTGAATTTATATTATATTAGTTGTTGTAATTCTGTTATAATTATTTTTGTTGGGTATTTCCGTTTGGCGCCATGATCCTGTGTTGTTACTGATTGGAGAATTTCAAAGTTACTAGAGTTTTCATTAATTTCCTATTCAGTCTATGGACTCTTGATAAAATTGGTGAATTTCAGTTTTCTCATATAGCATTTGATTTGGTTATGCAATGGGTTTCTAGGGTGCCTTATTTTTGTAATGCTTCTTAAGCTGCTCCTTTCTGCTACTTCTATGTTTATTGATGTTGTTTGTCTTGCATTTATGAATAATTGATGGTCATATTCTATGATAGGACGGCAAATTATTTCATACATGGTTGTTGCATTCCTCAGACTTATTCCTTCCTGTTTGTATGTCAGTGAACGAAAGTGTTTGGATCTTGTGATAATCTGTTTTCCAGTGTTTTGTGTGTGAATGTTAAAGTTTAGTCTGTTGACGAGTGCGATGCACAGATATTTAGCAGTGTCCTTAGGGGTAACGTATTGTCGTTAAATTTTTATTTTGGGTGATGTGTCTGTGAGTTTGTGTCCGAATATGATGAATTGTGCTTTCTGTGGATTGGGTGTCATCTTCCATATCTTCATCCTATGTAGTACCTTGTCCTTTAGTTGTTGTAGGCTTTCGATGGTGTTTTCTAGAGTTTTGTTATGAGTCACAATTGCCGTGTAATCACAAAATTGTAATATGTACTGTTTTAAGTCGATTTTGTTTTTGTCAGTAAAGTCATAGTTGTAGATGTCATAGCAGTAGATGTTGTATAGTATAGTATGGGTGAGAGAGGTGAGCCTTGAGGAAAGCCTTGTTGGGGGGTGAATGTGTTTGAGAATGATGATCTTATTTTTATTTGTACTTTCCTATCGGTTAGAAATCTTTTTATAATTATTAAGAGGTAGTCAGGTGTTCCAATTTTGTGAAGTTTGTATAGAAGTCCGTTGTGCCATACACTATCAAATGCCTTTATATCCATGAAGATGGCAGCAGTCTCATGTCCTTCTTTTTGACTATTTTGGATGTTGGAGGTGGGAGCAATGAGAGGATGAATAGAGAAATTCTTGCATTTGAAACCGAATTGATAAGGTGGAATTACTTGTCCTAGTGATTCTTCAATACGTCCTTCAATAATTTTTTCAAATAGTTTGCCAATTACTGGTAAGAGTGTTATTGGTCGGTAATTTGAAATTATTTTATGGTTGAGGTTCGACTGAGGGATTGGAATAATTTGGAGTTTTTTCCATTCTGGAGGAAAGTATCCGTGTTTGATGCAGAAGTTGAACATATTTCTTATATGTTGGTGTATATAAGTTTCTAGCTGCTTTATAATTTTTCTGTTAATATTATCGGGCCCTGGTGTTGTATTTTTTTCGGTGAAAACTGCTTCATTATATTCTTCTTCTGTTATGACTGGTGGATTATAATTATTCAGACTTTTCAGCATCTCTGTAATTTCCTTATTCACTCTATTTGCGAATTTTCTGTTGTGTTCGTTCTTGCTGCTTTCCTTATATAGTTCTTAGAAGTAGTTCTTGAAAGCGTTTGCTATATCTGTTTCGTTATCAATTGTCTTATCATTAACTGATATATGTTTTGTTATTTGTGATGGTTTGTATTTTGATAGTTTCCTTATCTCTCTCCAATAGTTGCGACCCTTTTCCATGTTAATGTTTTTGCATGAAGTTAACCATAGATGTGCTGTGTATTCTTGTATCACGATTTGTATTTCTTTATTCAACTCATTTCATTTTGGTTTAAGGGTCTTATCGTTGTTCTATCTTTTTTCCTTAGACAGGGTGTACCAAGTTTTTTTTCATGATTGCGTTGGATTGTGCAAAGAAAAATGATGATAATGTTTTAACATGTTTATGCTCCTAAAATTGATAATTATTGAGTTATTTAGGATTCTCTGATTTTTTCATATCAACTATGACCTTGGTCATAGAAGATAAATTATTCCAATAACTCACTAGTTTTCTTTGTTTTTATTATTATGTCTTTGTTGGATGTTTAACTCTGTGTCCAGAAGTCAGCTAATTGTATTCTTGGGATTTCCTCTTCAGTAGTTAAGTAGAAAATATTTTGAAATGTTTAATTCATTCTGTTGATTATTTATTGTGAGACGTTTTGTTTTGACGGGATGATTGATTGTCAGAATGACAATTCTCGTTATATGTCTTAGTTTTTGTTCCTGAAAAATATTCTGTTTTCTTGTGTTATAACATGTTTAGTTTATCTATGGGAGATGATTGCCTTTCATTGGGGTCCCGTAGCGGTCTTCAAACATCTGAAGTGCCGGAAAATCATCACCTGGAAGGTCGTATCTGGTTCGAAAAAACCCTCACGACCAGAGAGCAACAATTTGTGGATTTTGAATTTGAATATTTGAAGGAATTTCGAAAGACAAGTGTGATTACGTCTCCAAATTAGCTGATGAACATGGTATCAAAGAGATTCTTCTGCAAGAAACCCACACGGCAACAGACTCGTCGTGAAAGAGGACAGTTGAAAGGTTATGTATTAATTGATTTTTTACAAGTTCAGCTTGTTATGTTGAAATATTATCAGTTACGTAACTTTCAACAGATTCGGAAAGGGGAAATTTATGGAGTTTTTTTTATTTCTTTCAAATTTTGTGACATTTCTGTCATAAATATTTATAAACTTCCGAACATTATTTGGCCAAGAAATCTTAATGTTGATGTTTTTTAAAGTAGCAAATGCATTTCCAAAATGCCTTGGATTTATTCTGAATAATCGGTTTCTTTTCTGCTTTTGTCTTTTTTCATTTCAGATTGAGAATAACGAGTCGTTTTGGGAAGAATCTGTGTATCCGAGACCATCGACGGATTTCATGAAGATGATCACACTTCTTTCAAGATTTTCCAGATATTTTATGTTATTTTGTTTACGGGGAGGTAGGTTTTTTCGGCTGAGGTTTTTTCCCCTGGCTGTATAGTATCGTATGATACAAGAGTTCATAGTATCGTATGATTCTATAGTATCATACAAAGAATGTTATGATACCCCGTTCTTTTTTTACCTCAGCTTAGGTACTTTTTGTTTCAACATTTATTGTATTATTTTAGCTCTCTTTTTCATAAGAATATATATATATATATATATATATATATATATATATATATATATATATATATATATATATATATGACTAACGTAGAGTTCCGGGACATTTTGTACATATACGAACATTTTGTACATATAATTGTATATAGGTTCATTTCGTCATACATTAGTTTTAGAATTATCTGATCAGGTCAAATTTGATGTACTTTTTTTATTTCAGTTTTTATATAATTTTTTGCATATAACGTCTAGTTCCAAGACCTATCCCAAAAATTTTTTTAAAGTTTGGAACGTTCCAAAAGTATTATAATTAACGAAAATTTAGGGATATAAGCATTTCAGAGCTTTTTCAAGTTGACGATGAAGAAAAATAACTGATACGTCTCAACGAAACATAATTGCTCTTGTTTCAATCGAACTTCACTTTCATCATTAAATATTTCAATTCATGTCCTTATTCTAATTGTTGTTGGTTGCGTTAGGTTTCAGATTGAAAATTAACTGTTTGAATAGATAAATAGGTAAATATTGAAGCATAAGAAAAAAAAGAAACGGAACATAATTTACATAACAAGCTTACGTTACATGTCCGTAATGTTAGAGCCTTCACATTTCCATTTTCGTTTGAGTTTCTGTTTGTGACATCATCTTTAATGAAAAAATGACTCTCCTAAATGCGAAGTTACCACCAAAAATTTCGAAAAGGTGGAAATTTTTTCTTTTGTGTGTAAGTAACTCGTAAGTGACTATTTGTGATATTGGAATTTCACTTTAGAGTCTTAACTTGGATGGAACAATTACGCTCCTGAAATTGGTAAATCTACCGTTATTTTTAACATATAAATTTTCATTTGTAAGACTTTTCAATTGATTTTGTTTCTCGCAAAAAATTGAAAAGTGTTTGTCCGTGAAGTCAGCACTCCGAGGTATGCGGTTTTTTTCTGTCAGTACAAATGAATAATTTGATTATACAATGAAATACTAACAATTAACTAACGGATGCAAAAAAAGTTGCCCTTCCTAGTTCAATTCAGGCATGTTTACAATTTTTGGTTGGGGATATTTGGATTATATATTTATATTTTTCTAATCTCAACTCTCCGCCTCGACTTATATATTTTAAGAAAATAAGGAATTAACTACTTCTAGCAAGAAACACATATCTATTCATAGAAATCCACATGATTAATCATGACAGAAACATTGAAGTCAAACATAGAAAAAACGAATGAATATGTCTTTCGTTCTATTGATATTTCGATTGCCTCCTCATTCTCATAGTTCGAGAAAAATCATATTTCCATAGATCCATTGATAGCTCAATTGTGTCATATACTGCACCAATATTGGGCCGAAATATATCACCTTTATCCGATTTTTTTTCAAAGAATTCATTTGTAGAAGCTATAAGTAAAAAAATTACTTTTATGTTGATAATATAATTTCATTTGATATGGACAACCTTCAATAATCTAAAATGAAAGTAAAATCGATATAAATCTATTTCATATGAAAATATGTGAACCATTGTTGAGAATCTATCAATTTTTTATTTATCGATGACTATATTGATGATCTCAATCATGTGAATGGGATATTATACGAGTTTTTGTTGAACTAACTAAATGAAAGTATGAACATTAATTAATGGGGGTTTGTATATCATGACCCATAATCCTTAAGTTTGAATGACATAGTCTTTTTATTGTTGTTTTTGGAAACTTTATGGTCGAGCTAAATGTTCAATTACTACGTGACATAGACATTTTCTGTTCTTGTTGTTTTTCTTTTTACTCACAATAACGTATTCCAGTTTCTCATAAGAGAGACAAATTTTAGTTTTCACCCATGAAATAGATTTACCTAGTTCATACTTACGGGCCCACAGTTTGGACATTATACAAGGTGTTAGGTAACTAGGGGTGAAAAGTTGAAGAGGTCATTGTTTGGACTATTCTAAGGATATTTTATCTTTGGATTTTTTTGAAAAATCGCTTTGTTACGAAGATATAGGGAGAAACATGCACTGCGCAAAAAAATTAACGCACATTCTGAAAATCTCAATTTTAATGAAAGTTAACTCTACATTGACTTTATAACTTATTTTTTATGTTCTCTCGGGAAAGTTTCGCATGAAACAAGACACATTAAATCGAAGAAAAATTCAGGATTTCACCGAATCTTATGTGAAAGAATAGAGAAATAAACACTTTTCAAAATACTGAAATGCTGATAAGTGATTTAATACTTAGTATTTCCACCCCGTGCGTTAATTACAACTCGGCAACGACGGTTCATACTCAAAATGAGTGATCTTAAAATGTTCTGATCTAATCCTTCCCAGATTTCTCCGGGTTGGATTCCTAAGTCATTAAGAGTAGCTGGATGATTTTCTGAACTTCTCAGCCTTCTATTGAGGTTGTCCCAAACCTGCTCAATCGGATTGAGATCTGGACTTCTTGCTGGCCATTCCATTCGAGAGACTTCAACCTCTTCAAGGTACTCCTGAACGATGCGCGCACGATGGGATCTGGCATTATCGTCCATAAAAATGATATTTTCACCAATGTATGGGGCAAACGGCACTATATGCTCTTCAATAATGTTCCTTATATACTTATCAGCATTCAAAGCTCCATTATCAACGACCACTAGGTCTGTGCGAGCAGTCAAAGATATTCCACCCCATACCATAATCGATCCTCCCCCGAAACCAGTAGTATTCAAAAAATTGCACTGAGCATATCTTTCATGTGAACGTCTGTATACAAGGGAACGTCGATCACAATGGCAAAGATTATAGAGTATAAAGATGGGAAACGAAGCGACTACAGTGATGTCAGCGACATCTGTTTTTCAAAAGTAATCGGTCTATGGTTAAAATATTTAATTAGGGTCCATTTGGCATAGATTATATAGAGATTATTAGTAGGCTGTTGTCAATTTTGAAAGAAATACTTGAATAAATATTCTTGCTGAATGATGATTGTATTTTCTCGCGTATTTTCCACTGAAATAACTCGAAATCTACAAGAGTAGCACCTAGCTCACTCCATTATCTTGGTTTGTGTGTTTTTCTGTTATAAATTTTGTGTTAAAAACTGGCCGACATTCGAAATGCATGGTGATTAATTACAGAAATAATAGAAAGAATAATCTTGAATGTGCATTCTTTTCATTACCAAAGAGAATGGAAATGTAAGTTTTGAAACTCATATCATGTAACTGTCTTGTTCATTGCTTTTTATTTGCAGTGTTGTCGAATGGAAAGAGGTTTCGGGGCAAAAATATATTGTTCTGGATAATTTGTTTGCGAACCGAATTTTTTTCGGTCTCATTCATTAGATCAAAAAGTTCCACTCATAGAGGCAATGGTGGTCAGAAGAACGACTTTTAGAGGTGGTGGTTCTCTTGACGACCCTTCCAGCAGTTCGACTCATCTGCTAGACCTTCTAGACTCATTGAGGTTAAAATACACTGGGTAAGATATGTATGAATCGGGTCCAGAACAACTGTTTGACTTATCGATGTTCGATTCATCGAGAGTATCAATAAGTTCTTGAAATTGTTATAATAATTCTCTAATATGTGAACAAATTTTTGAAATGTTCTCAATTTCATAATTATTGTATTGTAGTTGATTTTACACAATCATTTCAAATAAAAATATAAAGAATACAGAAGCGTATTTCATTTGATTCAAAACAATGTGTAGATGGAAAATATCATCCTGATCAAAAAACGTTCGCGCCTATTAATAGTATATTATTTTATAAGGAGGAGAAGTGTCACTTTTCATGGCGAGCTTGAGTTTACCCGCCGAACGTAGTGAGGCGGGTAATTGAAAGCGAGCCATGAAAAGTCACTTCTACTCCGAATGAAATATGTTATTTTATTTTCAAACGTTTTGAAATTCATGAAAATCTGAATATCCACTTTTGGATTGATTCACATTTGGGTACATGATTCTATCCACTTACGATCGTTATAATTGAATGAATTATGGGACATTTGCCTAGTTACGGTTGCCACGCACAATTGATTCTGACAGATATGAAGCAAAATAATCATTTGCAAGCTGGTGAGAAGTGGTTGAAAGTGAAAATGTCTTCAGAAATTGAGGTTTTGGCCATTGAAGCAGTCTTTTCCCTCGAACCATCGAAGTCAATTGAAAAATATTCTGCAGCATACCTATGATCACTTCGTGAATTGGTGCAATTCGAAAAATGTGACAGTTTACCAAGAGAATGTGCTTCTAGCATATTTTAACTTAATGGCTAGTGAAATAAAATGGAAATCCTCTGCTTTGTGAGCCCAATATTCAATGATGAAGTCGCAACTAGCGATCACACATGAAATAGTTATTGGTAAATACCTGAAGTTGGGCGTATTTTTGCAGGGTAACACTTTTCCTGCCGCCGGCCGGAAAAGTGTTGCATAGCAACACTTCTCCTCCTAGGCGGAGAAATAGAACTTTTCGATGATCCTGTCGATCGAGAAATGACGTTATTATTGTACGTTTGAAAATAAAATAGTTTTCTGTACTGAATTATGTTTTCAGCGACATCTAGGTGTCAAAAGTAAGAAACTAGCCCAAAATCGTAGTCGGATTTTAGTTCCACAGATGTAAGGGCGTTTCCCATCTTTCTAACTCTATAATCTTTGCACAATGGTAGAATCAGAATCTAGACTCATCTGTGAAGAGAACTCTTTCCCAATCGGCCTCTTCCCAATGGATATGCCTCCGCAAAATCCAAACGCGTCATTCGATGGGCTGGGGTAAGAGCTGGGCCTCCAAACCTTTCTGCAATTTTTGTGTATGTCCACCCTTCTTCTCGCAAAACAACCGCTTGGGCACATTCCTCTTGGATCAAATTGCGTGTTTCGCGTTGCATAGCGATCGAGTGTAAAATATCAAACGATAGAAAAACTATTGATCACTAGAATTGATCGAGAACAACTGATTCTGGAATGGAGCCAATACATTCAAAATCTGATAATATCATTTTTTTTTATTCCTGCTGGGAAAAAAACATTTTTATTGAAGAAAAACGTTGAACGCATTCTGATAAAAATAATTATCATTGAGAACACCTTCAGTAGTAGAATGAATTCGAGATTTCTATAATGTGCGCAGTGTATTTTCAACAAATCCAACACTTTATTTCATATCGAAGGATCTTGAAGGACAACTAGGCGATCTTGAAGGTCATCTTTGAGTTATTCATCTTTAGACATATTCAAAATGCTCCTTTCGCGCTCTGTGGTATTACACACCCCTCTGAGATAGAGTTCTGTACCTATGCTATTATTCTATTTTTTGCGTAATCGTTGACATAATAATTGATTGGATGGTAGCATTTCAGCTGGAGGTACCCATTCAAAACAATTTTTGTAACGTGTTATGTGAAATATTAGTAATGAATTGTTATTTGTCGAAAATTTGCTTCACCCTGTATCTTCGCATCAAAGCGCTCTTTCAAAAATAATAAGGGGATAAATTATCCTTAGAATGGTACCTTAGTTACCTAACACTCTGTATAGGTTGATATCATATTTCATTTAAAAATAGGTAACCTTCAATCATCTGACATGAGAATAAACTAATATCAGTTGTCACTATTCTGTATGAAGATTATATGATTCATTGTTGTTGATCTGTCGATATTCATTGATGATGTAAATGAGATAATTCAAGAATTATTGTTGAACTAAATGAATGAAAGTGAGAATATGAACAAATGGGGATATGTATGTCTTGCCTCATAAACTTTAAAATCATATTTTCTTTAGTGTACCTTTTATTCTGAAAGATTAAATTGTCCAGGTTCTCTTCAAGAAACTGTATTTCAAGGCTTCCTCTGATAACGATGATTTTGAAATGTCACAAAAATTACTCCATCACATGACGATAAATTTTCGCAGTCCATTTTTCCCAAACAGACATGAGATTAAAATGCATATTAATATCTGAATAGAACCAAGGCTGAAGTAAAAATTGAGGTCTCGAAAAACGACATCGAGTAGAAGTATATTTACTCTAATCTCAAATGTCCGAACTCATTTATCTACTTTTTTAAATTCCTATTAGATTTTGTCCTATATTTTGTGTTCAGAAAGATAACTCATTCCATTTTTAGTGAGGAAGTTTCCATAGCACCTCTCGCTGTGGCGATAAAACATAAAAGCCGGAAAAACAAAATTAGTTTCCGACAAATCTCTAGGAAATATTGACATTCCTGACGAAATTTCCCAGGGAAAAGTCAAGATTTCCCAACTTTTTGGAAATATTCATTTCCTTACAGTAAGAAAATGATGTGTTAGACACATTTTCTTGTGAAAAAGTCATGGCGAGTACCACTCGAGATGTAATTTAAGTAGGTAGAATTTCTCTTCTGACGGTACGTGATTTTGATACAAATGTCATTCGCGAAATGCCTTGCAACAAACTTTCATACTGCAATCGAGAAATTTTCCCGGAAAAATTTCATCTCTAGTATTATTACCTATATATAAATATTTTTCCGCAATGGAACTTTTTGATTCATCATAGTCTATTACTAATTCACTTATAAGGGTTCTGCTGGATGTATGTGTATAGTCATAATCATTGATTTATGGGAAAATATTCCACTAACGAGTAAAATATGTTTCGAGTTGAATCAAAGACTTCGCGTTCCTATCTCTAATTTCATGCTCGATATTGAAAAGATCTCCAAGCTTCGAATATTGCAGACATAAAAATCGATAGAAAATGATGAAAGTTTCGAAAATACATACACATTTTGTCATTTCTATATAAATGATATTTGAAAAATGGAATGATATAACGAGAGATAAGTTGTCAATCATTTATTTTTTGTGCCTACCAATTCTCCCCCAAGTAGAAAAAGAATTACTGATTATAGATATCCTGATGGAATGAAGAACGAATACAGAAGAATGTATTCTGTATGTACTGACTAGAAATGTGGCGGGAAACTGCAGTCCCGAAACACAACATTATATAGATGTATATTATTTACCTTGGTCGTTTATCAGAAGAAGGAAGATACGAGGGCGATCGAACATTTGATAGTTCTGGAGCAAACACAACCCCTTTCATTTTCAATAAGTTCATTCATAGGTACTTTTTTGTTTCAATGTGTATTATTATATTATTTGGTTGTATTATATTACTAGCTGACCCGGCAGACTTCGTACTGCCTCAATCGATAAATAAAAAAACAACATTAAATTATAATAAACAATTATGGTATAATACCTTGAAAGGGGGCATTAAATTGTCCTGTACAAAATATGTTGCACCAAATGATGTCGTCTGGAAACAGTTGTTATATTGTTGAATGTTAGCCAAGAAGTGTATAGAATCATTTCCTATCCCAGAAACAAAAGAGCGTAAGGGGTCTGGTGGTGGGACCAATTGTGGCAATTGGCAATTAGATAAGCTATTAGCTGACTCGGCGAACTTTGTTTCGCCTTATTAGAGATGAATAAAGTCGTACCAACCATTGGTTTTTTTTTAGAAGGAAATATATAAGGTGAAATACACAAAAAATACAGAAGTACAAGATATACAAAAAATTTAATTGCATTGAAATAGGTATGTACAGGTAGGCAAAGTTGGTGATACGTGAACAACAACTTTTTAACCGTCTTTTTTAGAGAAACTGATAATGCCAAGAACTGCATTCCTTTTTCTTTTTTGTTTTCGAGTTATAGGCCGATATTGAAATTTGGGCGATTTCAACTTTGGCCATTATCTCCGTTTCTCTTTGTGCTAGGATGTTGAAATGAAAACATTATACAGGCACTCTTTTCATAGCAATCCAGCAGCTAACTTTGTTGTTCCAAGAGGTGTTCTTGCCGTGCTATAACATAAAGTTGTGTTTTTTCTTAAGGAAACAATGCTTTGAAATGGGTTAGAAAGAATTTCCATTTTTTTTGGTGTTTCAGAAATATATCATCCATTATACATTGCCCTCAGATTCATTCAGATATCATGAAAAATATAGTTTGTATGTGAAATTTGAATTATTGAGTATTAAGTAGGCTGAACCACAGAATAACTTGTCTCTACGCATGGTGTCATTATTGTTTTGCGATTGAGTACTTGATTCAATTCTCCGTGGTTTGATCTCTGTTGGAACAAATGAATTCGATGTCATTATTGCCGCTAAAATAAAACATTTCAATATCATATTTCTCGTAGTTTCTGAACATTTCCATATTGCCGGCCAAATAATAACGACACCATGCGTAGAGACATATTATTCTGTGATTCAGCATTAAGCCTACTTAATACTCAATAATTCAAATTCAAACTATATTTTTCATGATATCTGAATGAATCTGAGGGCGATGTGTGATGTTTGACATATTTCTGAGACGGGAAAAATATGGTGATTCTTTCTGCGCCACTTATAACTACTGTTTCCATAAGAAAAATCACAACTTTATGTTATATCTCAGCAAGGAAACCTCTTGAGAAAAAACAAAGTACGCCACTGGATTGCTATGAAAAAGTTCCTGTATAATGTTTTCATGTCACCATCCTAGCACAAACAGAAACGGGGATAATGGCCAAAAAATGAAATCGCACAAATTTCAATTTTGGCCTATAACTCGAAAACAAAAGAAGGTAGAGGAATGCAGTTGACGGCATTATCAGTTTCTCTAAAAAATACCACCGTAACATGTCATTCATTTTCCTATATCTCTCACGGTTCAAAAATTGTGGTACAGGTATCACCAATTTTGCACACCCTGTATATTGTTATTCATACATCAAAAGAATTCTCTTTATTTTAGGGGTAAAGAGGTAACTTTTTTATATTGAACAATTCCTTCATTGTAGTACCTTGTGATGAACAACAGTTTTAGTTTTTTTCCCGGGTGCGAGAATATATCTGTCAGATTGAACATTGTGAATCGGCACCTACTTCTCCGTAAAGACCTTAGAATTCCAAGTCTGAGACGTTCAGGCAACTCAAAATACACAGTAATTGTTTACTAATGGCGAGTAGAAAACTCTATTAACTGTAGCGACATCTACTGGCGTTATAAGGTATTCTATGTTAACCCCGCCGTAGAAGGTTCTAACAAAAAATCTTTCATAACAAACAGTTCATCCAATATTGAGTTATAAATGGTGTAACCAACAACATGGCCGAGTTACTTTTATATATAAAGATATTATATTATATTAAACTATATGTATTACTTCTGACATAAAGGCCATTTGAATAAAAATGAATGGAATACAGGAGAACGCAATTGAGATCATTTCAACGTGAAAAATAATTAGTATATTGTAGAAACTACAATTGCGAGACCGTCCTGGAACTATGGAGTATATAAGGGTCCTGGAAGTCAACGTTAATCATATATCATTTCCAAGACTGTCTTGGAAATAACATTATGGTCCTGGAAGTCAACGTTAGTCATATAGGATTTCCAAGACCGTCCCGGAACTATACAAAAGTCCTGGAACTAGCGGTTAGCTGGTCTCAAATGTCTTGGAACTCAACGTTAGTCATATATATATATATATATATATATATATATATCTTATCTTTAACGATCGTTGATGAGTGTATGTTGATATGGGGATTCCTTCCAGATATATATATATATTCTTATGAAAATAGAGAGCTAAAATAATACAATAAATGTTGAAACAAAAAGTACCTAAGCTGAGGTAAAAAAAAAACGGGGTATCATAACATTCTTCGTATGATACTATAGAATCATACGATACTATCATCACTAGTATCATACGACACTATAGAGCCAGGGAAAAAAACCTCAGCCGAAAAAACCTGCCACCCCGTTAAAAAAAATAACATAAAATATTAAATATCAGGAAAAATCTTGAAAGACATCAGTGTGAGATCATCTTCATGTTATCCGTCGATACATTCTTCCCAAAACGGCTCACGATTCTTAATCTGAAATGAAAAAAGAAAAAAGCAGAAAAGAAACCGAATATTCAGAATAAATCAAATAATTTTGAAATTAACCACCCATTTTAGAAATGCATTCCTTCCAGATGTGTTGACTGTATGTTGATAATTTATCGGAGGTGATCTTAACGTTCCATGTTCTTCTGCGGATGGAAAGTTTTTGCATTATTTTGTTGTGTAGACGAGTTTGGATTTTGTATTCGTTTTCTTTTTTTTTACCTAGCTTTTTTTCATACCCCATTGTCATCAATCTCCATCTCCGAATATTCGCTTTCACCTGCAGAACTCATTATTTACGAACGAAATTTATATATCACTCGATTCTAGAATATCATTTCCCTATGCAGTTCGTCGTGAAGGATGTCCATGCTACACATGAACTGATGATAAGATTATTTTTCATGGAGATATTTGAAAAATACTGTGAGGAAATGCCGACCAGTAATAATATAGAGAGCGGTAGCGCATATGATTACAAGAGCTAGAATGGGGTTAGAATGAAGGAGGGGTATTTTCGAAAAAAAAAATATGATTCTTCTTCTCATTTTATTTCACATTATTTTCATTCCATTGCTGCTTTTCAGATACGTTTTCATTCCTTCAGTTCATTTAATAATGAGTCTATTCAAATGTTCAATGTGAATGCTATTCATTTTGCACAAAATATTTGATTATGCCACAATCTGTGTTTCAGTTATTCGACAATGGAATTTTCGAAGATGAATAATACGAAATTGGGAATCTCAAACTTTTGAATCTTGCTAATTTGACCGCTGTCCTAACCCAATTTGAATCCATCCAAATACGGTGTTTGGGGCATTTTACAGGCCAAAACTTGTACTAGAAAATACTTATCCTTGGAATCGCTAGAGTTGTTCCTGACAGGAGAATGGAGCGGTTTGAGTAAGGACGTCATTCAAGCAGTGTGCGCCTCGTTGACAAAGCGACGCAAGCTCGTTTGGAAGGCCAAAGGCGATCATATTGATTCGAAATAGCACTTTAAAAAACTTTGATGTTTCTGTTTTCATATGCAAAGGAGCAAATTCAAAAATTTTGCCCTCTCAAAGACGGACAGGTCAATAGCTTGTAGGAATTTAGCGTAGTGGTAAGCAGCCCTTAGATTCGGTGTATAAGCAGGCAAAAATCGACTATAGGCAGTTGCTTAAAAAAACTAAGTTCAAATATGTGAAGGACAAATTGGATTCAGCACAGCATGAGAATAAAACAGTATGGAATATTGTTGGGGAAGAGCTCGGCAAATTTTCATCAGGAAAAAAAACAACTTTAAATAAGCATTATAGGTGCTGTATGCAGTGAACCTGAGAGGATTGTAACGTAACGACTTTTGGGGAATACTTCACCAAAAATCAATGATATCAGTGACATTAAGACAGTCTGTCAGGCTTATTGGCGGTGGTTTTTTAGGAATTATTTCACCTAACGTTTACCCCACAACTGCGAGGATTCTTGGTCTGAGTTTGTAACTCGACCGCTGAATTTCCGAAAGTGATGCTGGACTCGATCCGTTGGCCCAATATAAACCCTGATCATTGGCAGGAGAAGGTAGCGGGTTTACGCGCGCGATGTTGATTGGTCCATCGCTCCCACTCCGTATTGGCTTGATTTTCATCTTTTCCAACACCGGCAACCATGCGTTATGTACCAAAGGAGTTTCTTCCCTTCTGTTCATGTTGTTCTTATGTTTGTATATCTCAATGGCTTTCAAGTTCATCCTAGGATAGAAACTTTTGATGTTCGAAATAGCCTCTGCCTTTGTGAAAACAATATTGTGTCTGTTAGAGCATGTTCCGCTAGTGCGGATTTTTCTGTCTGATTGAGTTGACAGCATCGTTCATGCTCCTTAATTCTCGTATTGATACTTCGTTTCATTGTACCAATGTAGACTCTGCCGGAGTCATAAGGTATCCTATAAATACAAGGTTGAGAACTTTGGCAGTTATGATCAAGTTTTCGAGTTGGCTTCTAGACACTCTCTATATTGTGCCTCTTCAGTATTCTACCAATTCTATGGTTGACCTTGGGGATATATGGTGAGATAGCTCTGCCATTGGGGGTGAGTTGTGATGTGTTATCAAAGTGTGGAAAAGTTTGATCTTATTGCCCTCTGAATTTTCTTAGCATTTAATCCGTTAGCGATGAATGCATGCTGTAGATGTTCAAGTTCATCCTCCAGAAATTCCGGCTCGCACAATCGTCGGGCTCTGTCTACATGTGTTTTTATAACTCCTCGTTTCTGTTGAGGGTGATGATTGGACTGACACTGATTACTCACAGCTGAAGATTCAATGAAAGCGCAAAGCACAATCTCAGATTTGAAATATATTTCCGAAGAGATATTAGACGTCACTCTGCAGAGAAAATCGTGTTTTGATATACTGGGAAGTAAAATGAGAGTGTCAAAAATGGTATCCAAAAATTCAAGTCTTGATTTGTAATTTTTTTCCAAAACAAGTGAATAACTCGAATAGCTCTAAAAGGCTATGAAATAAATTCGAAATAAGAAATTTGATACAATTTTCGGTGAAAGCGGGAGTTATTGATATTTGAAAATATATCATGAATGAAGGTGCTCTAGGCTTATTTCTCCACATGAAATTTGGAAGTGATCGAATAATTATTTCACCATAAACTTTTGATAGACACTCCCTGTGGGAAATCTTGTATATCAGAAAAATTTCGAAACGACTACACTACAGACTTTGGGATCACGAATAAATCAAAAACGCAACAGCGCTTAATAAACATAAAAACAACAAAGAAACACGAATTCGATTTCGAGAAGACAAAAAACTGACAAAAGAATCAAGAAGAAAACAGACAATGAGTATATATTGTTAAATGGAATGATAACGATCGACAAAATTAAACTGATTCAAACGCCTGTGGAAATGACCTAACGTAAGGACCATGATAAAAATATTGCTAAAATAAAGATATTGCTACCATTGTATGAAATACAGTTTGTCAGATCTTTGAATTGCTGATTCGTGAAGACCCTGATAGCAATATTGCTATAATAAAATTCATAACCAACATTGCAATAACGAACAATATACGAAATATTATAGCCGTACTGTTATGAATTAGAAGATAGCAATATGGCTATAACAGCAAGATTTATGAATTTGATCTGATGGAATTCTTTTTGTAGTGGAAGGACGGGAAAAATAACAATTCTCAATAATTTGCCAACGTTCCGATCATTTAAAAATTTTTAGATCTTCCTCAGGTCTACAATAAAATGACATGGACATAAAACGGTTGGGGACAGTTGAAAGTTGAATTACAATAAATGTTTTTACTGACTATTTTAGTTCTTTATATATTCAAAGATTGTAGACATCTTGTTGAAACCTTAATTGAATTTGAATTATTTCGTTAGGATCTTTGTTACCTTAGGTTTTGATTGACAAGAAAAAAAGAAAGTTGCTGTCAAATTACTTTGAGAGAAAGGACGTCAATAAACTCTGAAAGACTAAAATTGAGTTTTATTGGCGAAATCAAGACAAAAAGGTAGCTTGGCAATAACATTGGTGACCCCGACGCGATCACGATATGGAGAAAGGTGCGTTAAGCAACAGTTCTTTGAGAAAATCGAAACGCTCAGAAACAATCATTGGTTGGCGTAACTCACAATAGAGCATAAAGAGAATGAAACTGGCACTGGAAACAGAAAAGAAGAAGCAGGAATTAGAGAAAAAACAGAAAGAAATAGAAAAAAGTATCAAACTATTAGAATTAGAACGAAAACTGAAAGAAGCTGAGTTGGAGGCTCGAAAAGAAATAATCGACAATAAGTTCGAAACAAGGCGAAAACTACCATCGCACCTTCCCAGTAATGTAGATGAAAAACAAGGGGAAGTGCATGAATGGGTAAATAGTTTACCTGACGAATATGCCTATGAAGAAAGAAAACAATGTGACAAGATAGACACTCAGAGTGAAATAAAGTTATTATGTGAAACTATCGCAAATGCCATCCAATCAGTTTGTACACCGACCAAAAACAATTGTAAGTTCCTAGCAAGAAATACAATTGAAAACGACTTTCCCTTTTATGATGGCAATCCACAAGAATGGCCACTTTTTTATAAACAGTTCATCCCGAACGATAAGAAAAGATGCGAATTTCTTCATACCATTCTACATATTTCTGATGAAGTCAATGATGAAAATTCGGACAGGGATGAAGTGAGTTTTCCAGAAAAATGGAAATATGATCCGTCTTCTGCATCTAGTCATTTAAAATCGAATAATTATGTTCAAGAAAATAGGAGACATCAAGAAACCAAATTGCTGGTTTCTTGGAAGAGAATGAAGAACCCCTAGAAACTAGGGAAGTACCCAAGTTATCCACAAAATTGCCGAAATTAGATTCCTACTCAAAACAGGAACCTGATGAAAATGACTTTAGCGATAGGCAGGAGATGAAAGTAGATCAGATCGAAAGTGAATATGAATTTTCAACACCAACAGAGGATCCAGCAGAGAACATTTCATACGAGAGTCTTATTCAATTAGCAGGATTTGATAGAATGGTGGATTCCGAATTAGAGCAACCCTTTGATGAGTTCGATCTGAAGATATTGCTGCAGAAAAGTTTGATGGTAACTGAACCTTCTTGGGTATATGGCTATCATACTAGAAGAACTGCTGTGAGTTGTAATCAATTGGGTACTCATGCCAATGTCCAGCACAGATATTCTGCATTTGTCAAAAGTATAACGAAAGAACAATTGATCCCAGAAAGTTTCGTCAACAGACTTAAGGAATCCCTAGATGATATAGACAACATTTATTTCAACCTGGAATCTAACCTGACCGAAGAGGTAGCCGAATGTTTCCAATTCCGAAATTCTACTGATGTAATCCAGTACCGGTGCTACATGTCTATGAGCGAGGATATACCGTCAGCATTCAGGATCATGGTACACCTTGAAGAAAGACATCATATGTGTTACGTATCCCTGAAGATATATTACGAAAAATACAAGTGGTCCCGTCACTTATGGAAGCACAAACTGCCTCACTCTTGCTACCGGTGCAGTATCGCATACAGAAACAAGCCGGACATAACAAGACATCCCTTCTGGAAAAACGGAAAGACGACTGTCCTGTGCAAGAAATGTCTGCAAAGGAAATGGCCGTACGTCTTCTACTCTTGCATACTTCTGAAGATGTTCACCTGCGATGAATGTGGATTGGTCTTGACCTAAGCTGTCTACTTAAAGGTCCCCAAGAAGATCCACTCCAAAGAAGAGCCTCACTATTGCTCCTTTGAGGGATGTGTGCAGAGTTTTATACGGAAAAGATTGCTGCGGAAACACGTACAACTCCTGGAAGAGTCAACAGAAGAAGACTGCGAAGAAAAGAAGGATGTGGAAAAGAATAATGTGAATAATGTCGAGGACGTGACCATCCACATTATAGCCGTAGTGGACCAGCCGAAGCCTAAGGTAGACATGTACGATTTACCTGAACTTAATCTGGCAGAAAGCAGCTGTAACAACATGGGACAATTACCTAAAGAGCGATTCAGTCAAGAAGTGAGGCCATTTGTTAATATTGGGATGGATTATTTTGGGCCGATCAATGTCAAAATTGGTAGAAGAAAGGAAAAACGTTGGGGAGTAATCTTTACTTGCCTATCTATCAGGGCGGTTCACCTTGAGATAGCTCATAGTCTGAATAGTGAATCTGGTATAATGGCAATTCTGAGAATGGTGGCACGAAGGAGACAACCAAAAGTGATCTTCTGTGATAACGGCACAAACCTAGTAGCTGCCGCAAAAGATATTAGAAAAGCCCTTCAAGACTTAGACCATTCAGCTGTAGTGAATGCCATGTCTGCCAGAGGGATCGAATTCAAATTCAATCCACCCGGAGCCCCGCACATGGGAGGAAAAGGTTGATTGGACTTGTGAAAAGGACTTTTTTCGCCGAGGCCGAACATATTTTCAATTCGGGACCGCTCACTCTGGTATCAAGCGATCCAGCTGATTTTGAGGCCATCACTCCGAATCACTTTCTTCTTGGATCCTCAACTGGAGATGGTTCACTCATACGCCTAGACCCAGATGCCAGTTGCCTCAAACGAGAATGGAGAAAATCTCAGATGCTACTTGACAGCTTTTGGAAACGTTGGCTGAAAGAATATTTGCCAACATTATCAAAAAAAATAAATGGAATACGAATCAGGATCCCATTAAAATAAACGTCGTCGTAATATTGCTGGACAACAATCTGCCAAGATATTCCTGGAAATTAGGACGAGTAACTTCAATCTATCCAGGACCAGATGGGAAAGTCCGTGTGGTGGATGTGAAAACATCAACTGCTGAATACCATCGCCCAGTCACGAAAATTTTTAGATTATAGCTAGGAGAAAAATAGTTTCTCTAGCTGGGGGGAGGATGTTGAAACCTTAATTGAATTTGAATTATTTCGTTACCTTAGGTTTTGATTGACAAGAAAAAAAGAAAGTTGCTGTCAAATTACTTTGAGAGAAAGGACGTCAATAAACTCTCAAAGACTAAAATCGAGTTTTATTGGCGAAATCAAGACAAAAAGGTAGCTTGGCAATAACACATCTGATATTTGAAAATTGATGTAGATACGTTCTGAGTGTTTTTTCTTGGTGGAGTTCTTACCTCATTATTCGAATTTATATTCCATTGCGTGAATACCTCGATTTAATGAGTCTGTTTCGCAAGAGCCATTTGTCAACAAAAACTTGTTCTTGGTGTTTCTTTTATTTTTCGTAGGTAACAACCTTCTCATATGAAACCAAAACATGAATTGCATGTTGGGGATCGGGGATCATCTGTGGCGTATCTGTGTATACTGTGAACAAGCGTGGTCGCATTGGTGCGAGATTTATAGCAATAAGCAAACAGAATAGGCCCGATTATAGCATTTTTATACCTCGGTCAAGCGGATAACCTGAAATTATAATTCATTTAGTGAATAACTAATAGCTGGTTATCCACGCTTTCGACAAGATTCCCAGATTGAAGAATACAATCAGCTAGGTATTAAACGAGTTTTTTAAATTCATTTCAATGCACATTCCGCTCACATAAACCTTGGAAACACCCTTTATTTTCCTAATTGACTATTAATGGACAATCAACAATTCCATAAAAAAAAAAGTTAATTTTTTCCAACTAATTATCAGATTTCGAGCAAACCTTCTTGGATGAGATCAGTATTCCTACTTTCTTCGAAACGATTAAGTTGAATCGAATTATTTGTACCGTATTTTAATTGTGATGTCGCTGAGACAAGTATTGGACATTCTGCTATATATCCTGGCAAGAATATATGAATCTTTTCCTTTTCGAAAAACCCCAATTTCAGTGAAATGTTTGGTTGGGAAGACAGCTATTGTGACTGGTGGTAACTCAGGTGACTGAAGCTTTTTTCTTTTTTATCTGAAGGTATCATTCACTACATATAATCGAAGATACGGTCTGTCAACAAAATAAAGGGATGTTACGGTGTTATGCTGTTGAGCAGTGCTGTCCAGACTTGTTACGATACGAAGTTACTATACAATGTTTTGTTACATGTCTATACCAGCCTTAATAGTTATAGTTGAAATGGATTTCTTCTCTTGAAATTGAAGTTCCCTTCCTTGTTCTCTATCGAACTAGAGGAACTTGAGGAGAATATTTTAAGCTGTTTTCTAAGAAAAAAAGAAATGAAAAAACCAAAAACCATAAACTTTTACGGAGTTCATACTGAGAAAAATTTCGAAACACAAATAAAGTCGAAATAGTGGTCAGCGAAATAAGTCGTAGGCATGAAACTTTGAGAAACACTACTTGTTTGTTTCTTCAGTGTTGTAGCTTTTCTTCATTTCGTGGAATCTGGGAGCGAAGGCACGGCTCATTTTCATCAGAGGAAATGTTTTTTTTTTTAAATCTATTATTTTCATTACGTGGAAGGAGTATATTAGAAATCAAAGTGATGAGAAAATAACGTTGATTTTCCAATTACCTTATATTCAATAATGTGAGTTTCTTTATTTTATAGAATCGTTTTTTTTTGTGAGGAGTACTTTGAAGTATATTCGAAACTTTGAGACACACTCTTTGTTTCATTTTTCAATTTAGTTCAGTTTCATTATTTGGTGTATCTCCAAATTTCAAGCATCATAAAACGAAATATTTTTTAGAAAAAAGCAGATTCCACAAAAAAGAGAAATTAACAATTGAATGGTGGGTAGATAAAAATCAAAGTTAATTACTTACTACTTTGTTGAGATTCAAAAAATTTAAACTACTCTTTCCTAACATGGGTCCATTTCACAGGATAATAGGAACAAAATTTTCAGAAAATTTATTTTGTTTGATAAAGAATGCTTATAGGTTTTATGATATAAAGAAAAGCAAAACAACTCCCACGTTTACACAGAAAATATGTGTCACAGTGTGTGTCATAAATCAAGATACTTCTTAAAAAAAAAGGATTCCCGATTTGGAAGGGAAACGGTTTTGACCTAAATCACTCATATTGAAGAAAAAATTTTGAACAAAATTTCCTAATTTGAGTTGGCGATTTCGAACCCTTTTGCAGCGTTTATTGCAATTAGTGCTTGGAATTGAGAATATATTTGGAGTTTTGAAAGATTGTTGTTGTAACTTCCGATAGCCTGTGGTCACTACCCATAATTTCCTCTCACACTTGTTTACCTTCGTGCATTTTCTGTTCATAATTTTTTTTTAAATTTTTTTTAAGGCACCACATAACTCAAACTACACTTCGAATCTTTTTTGGTTCATTATTTAAATTTATTTACACATATTATTTATTCGCACAACTATAACAATGTACGAAGATCGTACCTAATGATGATTCTGGTTATCTGAAAGTAACAGCTTGAATTTATGATACCATAGGGTTTTCTTATGACACAGTCCATGCGACGTAACTGAAAAATTTACAACTGGGTACCTACTTCTTGAGGCCGTATCTCTTCCAACACTTGATGGTGAAAATATTGGGTTAAATACCATATACATATAATGTTGAGTACTGATTGCAAACTTGTTTTTTCTAATTCAGATTCCTTCGTATTTCAGAACTCTCTCGGAATGATGTATTTTAACTGCTTTGAAATTTTACCAATTGCTTTGAACTTTTTCCAACTGTTTTGGAATTTTTTTCCAATGCTTTGAAATTTTGCCAACTACTTTGGAATGTTTTTATTTTAACCTTTTTGAAATTTTTTCCAACTGCTTTAAAATTTTTCCAACCGCTTTGAAATTTTTCCAACTGCTCTGAAATTTTTACAACTCTCGTGAAAATCTTCTAACTAGTTTGAAAATTTGCCAACTTCGTTCAACATTGGCGGGGGCGATCATCAATTAATCTTGTTGTATTCATTTGGTATGTCGTCTCATGCTGAAGAACTACTTAGATGATGAATAGTTTGTAGTATTGAAAATTCATCAGTTTAATTTCGTGCCCTTATAAGACCAGATAAAGTCTAATGTAGGAATTGATACTATAAAAAGACGAGTCTTAATCTCGGGGAATTATATTGAATCAAGTTCTCGAGTTCGAAGAGTACCTCTAATAGTGCGCATTCCTGTACAAAGGTTCACGAAATTTCCTACTTTGATTCCTTCGATTTCAAAAATCGAACGTTAACAATGAAATATGAACCTTTTGATGAGGGTTAAAAAGTTTCCCTTCGAATAGTTCCTATTTTCGGAATTATTCAGTCAATACATCTCTATTATTGAAAACATTTTTTTTTTCAGGTATTGGTTATGCCACTGCCGTTGCCCTGGCTTCTAGAGGTTGTAAAGTGATTCTGGCGGACTGCCAAAATGGCGAGGAGTCGAGGGACCAAATCATAGCTACCACTGGAAACGAAAATATTTCGTATAAGCATTTGGATCTTTCTTCTCTTCAATCTGTGCGAAATTTTGCTGCAGATATCTGCAGAACTGAAGAGAAAATTGATATTCTCATAAATAATGCCGGCATAGGAATCGCTAGAAAAACGGTCTCAGAAGATGGATTAAATTACCTTATGCAAGTCAACATCTTTGGGGCCTTTTTATTGACCCATCTTTTACTTGGTGAGTTTTAAACGAAAACAAGTATGTAATCAACAACAATCAAGAACAGGGATCCCACATGATATTAAATAGTATATTAAGTCGTCAGAAACTACCAAAACTTTACCTATAGCACGAAAAGCTCCCATTCACTGATCATTGGTTTCCATATGAAGACCGGAAATTTTTTTCATACCCATCTCATCTAATTTTTCCTGTTTTTTCAACTTGTTTTCAGAAAAGTCTTATCTCTTTTACTTGATTTGTCTTCTTTTCAGTTTCAGTGTGTACTATATTGAGTTGCATACGCTTTTTTGTCAGTCTTTTTAAGTAGGTACCGTAACACGGGGTAAATTTGAACGATTTTTTTGTTTCAAACCTATATATCTCCGGTGAGGCAGTTAATGGAAAATCCCAAAAAAATAAATATCCTGGGTATCAGTTATAGCTGATTAAAAATTAGATTTCAAAATGATCAATAACAATTTTTTTTTGAATTAAATTATGAGTGTTCAAAGTTACTCCACGATCGGGTTTACTTTGAACGATTATGATGAAACCACGCCCACTCAATTCAACCTCCTTGGGAGAGTTCCTCTGAACACCCCAATACTATAATAGAACAGAAATACATAATATACAACAAATATTTTATTTTCAAAACAGTAAACATGAGTGAATTATTTAGTCCTAACTTTTCAATTCGATTTGCACTTAACAGGAATGTTCCTTTCTCTTCTGCTTAGATCGGGGGCCTTGTAGAGCTGTGAATAGTTCATTTATTTCTCCAGGAAGATTTCTGAACCTGAACTATAATTGGCATATTTTCGTGCACCATGTTTTCTTTTGTAAGAGGGAAACCTTTCTACTAGAAGAACAACGAGTAAGTTTAAAGTTTTGAGCTCAGATGACTTCTAAAAAATAATGAATAGAAAAAGTGTGTGAAATTTTTTTGCTATATATTTCTCAGGATAATGTATTGTTGTAGCAACTATATTTTGTGAGCATGTGATACAAATACTTATGGTTACAGCAACAAAAGTTTGAGTACCATACCAAACAAGGATTTTTTAGGTTCGAAATAACATGTCAGGTTTGCTAACTCTCTAAAATTATTTTCATATAAATGCTGCCATGCCTTTCTTGAATGTGTTACAAATTAAGTTGTGAAATCTAGATTTCGCTTAACGTAATGATTGTTTCACTATAAGTCGATATAACAAAATACATTTTTTATTTAAAATAGCCCCGTGGTTCAAAGTTACCCCACTACAGTTTTTGTGGATACATTCAGATTTTCTCATATTTCTTCTGTTAATCATGATTCCGAATTGTATTCCTTCCTGGCGATTTACTGCTTTTAAGTTTTGTCAAAACTTCTTGAAGTTATTTTCTCGTTATGGTCTGAATGTCTCCTTGTGGGTTACCTTCATCCATCGCTGAGATTATTCTAACTAGTTGCACTCGCCTGTTGAATTCTTGATTTTTGCTTTCTTTGTTCTGTTTGAATCGTTGTTCTACACTCGGATTCTTGTCATTTTGTCGGACACAGACCTTATGTCGATCGTGCCATATCGTTGCCATTGTCGAGAGAAAATTTTCTTGAGGAGGACGCGATAATCAAATCTATTGCATCGGAGAACGGATTTGATCCCTAGATTATCCAAAAATTAATAGAAAGGAAGATTGCCATTTTTCCGAAACAACTTAATGGTATGTGACATGTTCTTTCGAGCATTTAGGCCGTCGTCGTAGATAAGTTCTCGACGTTTCGCCAGTTCGAGTGTCTGGCTTCTTCAGGAGTTATATTTCATATAACCTGAAGAAGCCAGACACTCGAACTGGCGAAACGTCGAGAACTAATCTACGACGACGGCCTTAATGCTCGAAAGAACATGTCACATTGAACGATGGTCGCGAAAGCCTCAACCAATTCATTAACTTAATGGTAAACCCGGAGACATCACAAGTAGACGAAAAGCATGCTTGTCTACCCTATTTTGGACCCATATCTATCAAAGTATCAAGGGTACTAATGCGTCATCCTGGCCTCAAGATAGCTTTTAAGTCAACGAACATATTGAACCAGATTTTGGTTCGGAACAAAAACGACACCTAAGCTCGAAAAGAGTGGAGTGTACGGGCTCAACTGTATCGAATTGAGTTATGAGGCTGTGTACGTCGGACGGACTGGTAGAACATTAAGAAAAAGAGTTGTTAAACATCTACAAAGTAGTAAGAGCTCCACAAATAACAGATCGGTCTTTGGGCTACACTTGAGACTGGCCATAGTTGCTGCACGTTTGCCTATATGGGTAGAGACAGGGTATAATGGAGGAGTTGGAAATACTCCAAGTTTCGCAAAATGAAAGTTTCAATATATTAAATGCATCTCCAATTACGAATTTAATTTTTTTTTCATTAGTCGATATCTAGCACTTTGTATTGCGATATGGCTTTTGTTCAATTACCGCGTCGTCTGTTTGCACTCTGAACCTTCGTTCTGTTTCGGTGTAAATGAATTGTTTCGAGTCTGACTGATTTCGTGCATGTGTTATATGTCACTATCAATGGAGGATAACGGTCAAAAGGAACATATATGCATTTATTTTTTCTACAGCAACGTTTCGGCTAATATGTAGCCTTTATCAAGCTAAAATGGAAAATATAATGACATTATACAGGCTAAAATTACAGTGTTTTCAAAAACAAATAGGTCTAATACAGTATAATGTCATTATATTTTCCATTTTAGCTTGATTAAGGCTACATATTAGCCGAAACGTTGCTGTAAGAATAATAAATGAATATATGTTCCTTTTGACCGTTATCCTCCATTGATATTGAAACTGCGGAACGAAATATTGGAGTATATATGTTATATGTCACTTTCCATGTTTTTGTGGTACTTTAGGCTGGATTTTAACTGGGTGATGATATGTACTTAATGAAGTTGCGAATTCATAATGACATTGGACTGACAGTGTGTTAATTTATATTTTTTAACGTCCATGAGATTATTCTCCTGGTTCGGTTTGTGTTCGTTAATTTGGAAGGTGTTTAATACTTTTGAGATAAATAAGATTTTTACATCCAGTCACGAACGCCTTAATATTGATAATAATTTCTAAAAAAAATGAGCGCCTTTCTCGTCAGCACATCTCTTCCTGGATGATCTTATGTGAATTTTCGAACTTTTTATATATTGACAGCGATAATTTATTTTTAGTATTCTGTTCCGAGGTTGGCTATGGACCGAAACATGTCAACTCATTTTCACTTTTACTCCAGTAAGATGAACTTTAGGGTATCCTTTTTCAACTATATATGTCTTTTTATTTCCAGATCCGCTAAAAAAATCAAAGTCAGCCAAAGTGTTATTCGTTAGTTCTCTGCTGGCCTTTGTTCATAACTTGACTTTGGATTCACTCAATGTTACCGATTATAAGATGGATGACGAATACCGAAGGATATTGTACGCTAATTCGAAAGTTTGCTGCATATTAGTAGCACGAGAGTTCAATAAAAGATTGGTAAAATATGGCATCGCTTCGAACTCTATAGATCCAATTGGTGCGAAGACCCATATTCAAGATAATCTTGGAGATTACCGTTCTTCTCTTCCGCGCATGACATTTCTGGTTCTTCTACATTTGTTTGCTCAGGTAAATAGTTACCACTTATCCTCATTATTACATACCAATACTTGTTCAGATCATCAACTTCACCTTCGTGTTACACAACTCATTCCTATTTTTGTTCTGAATCTTGAACAACCCTTTTAGGATTTCACTCTCAGTTCCTGTAACAATCTCAATTAAAACATTTTGAAACGTATATGTGAAGGCAGCAATTTTGGCGAACAAATCAATTGAATAATTTATGTAAGTCATCATATTATGAAACAGTTTTCAATTGAGTATTTTTCAGAGATTCGAATGGAACCCTGTAACTTTTTACAGAAAATCCAGAACTCTCCCAGAATCTATTTCAATAGATAACTGATTCAATTTTCACACTTCCTTAAATACTTTACATAATGTATGGTGTTATCTACTTCTCTAGTCTTCGTAAACATTTCCTATTTCCTTCAAACAAAATCCTTAATGGCTATTTGCCTTTATTCAATCATGAATGATTCATAGCTTCAAGATGAATCCTGAAATTTGATATGTGTGCTTTTTCACTGATGTAGATAATTTCTCATTCAATTGCTATTCATCTCACTCAGTGTTCAAGGACTTTTTTTCATTAGGTATTCGATTTAGTTCGTTTCTTCACCGTTATCATGATTGATTAGCGGGCATGTTGCTGAAAAAGATAACTAGCTCCAGGGAATTGTTTTCCTGATTTATTGAACACTTTCATTTCTGCAAATTCTCAATTCTTCCCGTAATAATAGTCTTCAGTTTTCATTATTCCTTTTAAAATATTCGATAGTTCAGCAAATTTTCGAGAAATTCTTCCACAACAATCATGGTTGTTTTCTCGTTGCCTGGAGCTTCTTCATTTTGAAGGCTGCTTTCTTTGAATATACATGGTGTAATCGGTTTTATAGAAAAGTTAATCTAGATCTTCGTTGGAAATCACATTTTTTCTTAATTTATTCGCGTAATATTCGCCTTAGAGTCCGGTCAATCAAGACATAAAAATAGTGGTTAAATGAAAAAATTGCCGTGAGCTAAATTGTTGCATATTGTCGTTCTCAATTCCTCGAACTTGTATTAGACTTCTCTGTTTTGCTCATTAACACTTGCTTTCTGTTTTTTCATAGCCTGTCGATTTCTCGGATGGCATATTTTATTTATCCACCATGTTCCTTTCACCTCACCAAGTCTATTTTCGCTATAAGTTTTTGATTTTAAGTCACCGGACATATAGTTTTTGTGAAGTATATTTTGAAATTGCAGGATCCTCAAGATGTGGCCCATAGTTACCTTCACGTGATAACAGAGAAAGAATCTGAGAACTCAGGCAAGAACTATGTGCTGTCCAATATCGGAAGGATTCCGGCAATACTGGAGGAAAGGCAATTTTGTGAAGAAGCGTGGTCAAGAATGGAGCAGCTGGTCAAACTGAAACCTGAAGAAAAAATTCGTTCTTAGATTATTAAGTATAACAAGTATATATGCGGAATTCATTGGCTAATATTTCATTTCTTCAACAAATTATTGGTTCAAGCGATTCTACAGATTATGTATAATAAGAATTGAACCCTTCGAACACTTCACCAGAGAGGTTACTGAAAAAATAAATAAGAGATCTCTTGTTTTTTTTCTTTGGAACAGTTGAAATTCTGAATTTTTTGGAAATTATAAGAAGGGACAAAATTTGAATTGAGAAAATCCTTACCAAATTAAAGATTTTGTTGTCTTGTTCTTTTCTAAAGGTACTAATCCAATGCATGAAGCACCTCAAGGCAGCACTCCGAGTAAGCATCTTATGAAGTTTCTCCATGACCATGCCAGTGGTTGCTGATAATTTTTGTTGAAAAGACTCACTATAATCTTTTTTCTTTATATCCCTAACGACTAAATGAAGAGAATCTTGCGTGTGTAATGGTTGTGAAACCCTTTATTAGAAGAGAAATTTTTTATGACGATCAATAGCAAAGGATTATGTACAAATTCAGCTGACGATCTTGATTCCCTTTTCTATGGTTGGCATTGCAGAGCACTTACTGGTTGCGAGCAATGTCAACATTCATTTTTATAATATTCTGAATGAGAACATCAAAGTGGAGAAATTTTACGTATGTTTAAAATTTCACTATACTCCCAAATTTCAAGAGCCTTTCCTAGAACACATGATTGATAGGGATTATTAGAGATGAATATATTCTTGACTCATAACATATTAAATTTCATTATATATTTTCCAAAAATCCTGCAGAGAATCGAAACACTGTCAGAGGAAGTTTCATAAACTCAAGAATTTAATTAACCTGCATGGCCGTCCGCAGGAAGGGGGGAAGCAGGGCCGTACCCCCCCTGAGATTTCGAACCTCCATTTCGTTTTTCGCACGACACCCTCAATATAATTTATCTAATCCTAGGAGCGAGAAAAAAGTGTTGGATTCACAACAATTTTCCGGTTTCCAATGGACTTACCATGTAATCGGTAGAGGTATTTAATGAATTGATATCTTCCTGTGTCGCGTGGAGTGCCTTTTGGATGAACAAAAATCATGGAAAGTTTTCGTTGAAGATGAATTCCATGATTTTTGTTTACCCAGAGAGCTCTCAACACGCCCCTAAGAAGTTATAAATCCATAAAAGTACCCATGCCTATCGGCATTCTCCTCAATCGTTACCACATGATCATTTTATGGACGGTTGTTTTTATTAGGCGGTATCTTTGATGCGGAGTTTTTCAAGGGGCAAGTGCCAGCTACTCTTATATTTCAATAATTATTGTCCATTTTGCAATGAGGATATTTTTTCATTTGTATTCCCATTCTAGAGAAAGAGTATTTGAATTCGAAACCCGTTCCCGTTGAGACTGTATTCAGGGAGTATTGTTAGTTTTTAGTGTCTTTGCCTGAAATTGTGTTATTGAAAGAGTTGTATAATAATTCAAGTAGCTGATTTTCCGAAAGGCGCCTCTCGTATGTTATATTCTATTTTTTGCTTTTAATATAAATTTTCTAATAGATAATGAAGGTCAGTACAGTATAATAGAATTTCTTTCTCCTAACTCGAAATATTTGGGCCATAAAATGAACTTATCAATGTGACGTTTCAACTATTATATTTTAGTTTATTAATCAGAAGTGTAAGAGAAAAGAAAAGTGGTAGTATTCGGGAACTGCTGATGGAAGTGAAAACTGAGTAACTTGTGAATTGTGGAGTAGAGCGTCGAGCTCTTAGATTATTATTTCCGAATAATTTTTGGTTTATAAGAAGTTATTAATGACCGATTCGAACTTCCTTGATCCTTGATCATAAACACTTCTTCGTAAACCGAAAATAATTGGAAAATAATAATCGAATAGTTCGACGATACAATTTACATGTTGCTTAGATTTCACTTCTATCGGCACTTCCGAACGACTGCCTTTTTTTTGTTGAGAGTCACTTTGACCTATGTTTATATTTTTATGTAAATTCACCTTTGAAAAATATGGGTATCCGAGAATTTTTCAAAAGGAAATAACCTCCTCCAAAAAAGTTTAGCTTCATACACAAATGCAGAGAGAGAAACAATACAAGAAGAATATAGAAAACCGGACCGTGCAACAACTGAGTATGAATTCTGTAAGACTAACAGATATGCCCACTCTGTGGTATTACGGTTCGGTATTTTGTTTTCAAAATTAAAAAATAATTGTATGTGTTATGTCTCTTTTAGTTTATAATTCGATAATTTATTTGTTGATTTCATTTTCTGAAGCAGTTTTGTATTATTTTGGATGATATTTCAGTTTCTTGTTTGCAGAGTCATAGCTTGATTAATTTAATGTTCCATTATTATTCATAAATGATTTTCATATCGTTCTATCGAGCGTCTATGTATATTTGTTTTTATTTCGTTATTACTCGTCTCCATTCATTGGCAATTATAATATTTATTTTTTCCCTTCTCCCTCGCTCCTGCGGTCGCTCATGTTAACCTGTGTTAAAATAAATATTAGCAAATTTTCATTCTCAGCATCCCAGCGAGCACAAACATCGCTAGGATGTTTTGCAATGATTCTGAAAATGTTGGCATGGGGATGTTTTTTTGGGCGTAATATATACTTCCCAGAGAGGTCTTCTTAGGCTATTGGAAATCTTTATTTGCACTAATTGACTACTGAGAAGTATTGGAGGGTTGAAAATACTGTTGACGTTTGGATATCTTTTCAAGACCTCACATAGATTGCCTTGAGAGTTTTAATCGGGCAGTGAAGAAAGAAGTCTTTTGACGCTGGTAGATGTCGCTATTTACAATAGGTTACTCAGATCATCATTTCTATATTAGGTTTAAAGGAAGGAGTGTTTTTATCAGGATTTCTTTTGGAAAATGGGATACTATAAGACCGAAATCTGTCTATTTTTTCCTTCCTCAGTGATCAGTGGCGGCTTTAGGGGGTTGTGAACGGGACAATCGCCCGGGGCCTCGCTCTTGGTGGGGCCTCGCGCACAACAACCCGAGCAAATTTTGATATTGATTTAGATCCCTAATTATTTATAAAGATTTGAACATAAGGGTAAATTCGAAAAAAGTTAGTTAACATTCGATACATTCATTCAGAACAAAATTGAAGAAACCATTTTGTAGTTTTTGAATATTGCGCTTTGTTGGAACGTCCGAATGGGTAATTGAGGTACCAGATGTCCGATCCACCAGATCAGTAGGTAGAAAAGAATACACACAACACCATAAGGGTGAAAATTATCTAAGTATTTAGGTACCATGTTTACTTATCCCAGATGTTGGAACCTCATAAAATATTTATAGCCCTATTGACCGTTCTTTGGCGGTACCTTTGAAATATTCGTTAAATTATCGTCTTATGAATGAATTCATTGCATTGTAGAGAATTACGGAAGGAGGAGAGCGAAATCTGTTTTTTTTTCAAACCTAGTGATTAGGGATAAGAATATTGGGTTCAGATTTGTTATATTCTATTTTTTCTGATGGAAAACTTCCATTGTTTTCGGTTCTTCATTTACATTTAGAGTTTATATTCACATTTTTCGAATAAATTAAAATTTTTCTTGTCATTGAATTAAGAAATTAATTCAATTCGTTAGTTTCTCAAGCCGTTCTTTTCAGTGTGGCTCTTGTAAGTATAAATTTGGATACCAACTATCCAATGAATTCATCCAATACATAATCTTCATTCAGTATATCGGATACTCAAAGGTATCCAAGTTGCACAACACTACCACGAACTGCTCTGAGCTTTAGGACTTGATACAACTGACAACTGGGACTGCACGCCCTCAATCAAACTCATAATAAGTGGCTCCTCTATCGCTCGGACAATTCCATGAAAAGTCATATATGGTGGATTTTCCAGAGAAATTTTCGATAAAAATATCGTAAAGGACCACTGTTTCCTATAGAAATATACATACAAGATGGCGCCAGTTCTCAAGAAACTTTCTATTCTGTTCATCTGGATCATAAAAATAAACAGTTTTATTTTTATGGTCTTCTCTTCTAAACCGAAAATTTCTTTTCAAAATACCGAATAGTACTTTCATCAATTTCAGGACAAGGAAATTGTCATGATATGTCATGATATATTTTCCTGGGCGGGGTAATGATCCCCATTACCCCCCCCCCCCTTTTAGCTCAACGGTGCCACCTTCAACGCAATCCAGTCAAGAACGAGAATCTAAGCTCGAGTCTTTGTCTTTATCCATGACTGCTGGAATGAAAAATTTGAATCTTCAAAATGACCCATAACAATTTCTGATGAATAAGACCGAACTGAGATTGTACTAAAAGCGAGACTAAAAGGCATGGGCGACCGCAGAATTTTTTCTCAGGGGGGGGGGCAAATAATGATTTGATGAGGCGCAGGCGAGATCATTATTAGGTTTTACTCAGAAACAAGAAGGAAATCAAAATCTCAGGGGAGCCACGCCCCCCCCTGCGGGCGCCCATGCTAAAAGGTTCAGTTCGGGTTAACCCATTAGCGCCGGAATTAATTTTTTTTCGATTTTTGAAATTTTCGTGATAAAAGCTGTTCCGAAACGCTCTGTAGAGACGGAAAAATAATATAAAAATTTTATACGCCCTCTAGTTTTTTCAAAATTGACGGTTGCCATATGGCAACCCTAGGCGCTTGTGATCACTCATCAGGAATATTTTCATTTTTAGAGGAAATACTATTTTACTGATAAGATATATGAAATTTTTGAGATTTTGATAGTTTCAAAACATTTTATTCATTTATGAAATATTTACAATGTCATGATACAAATATAATGCGGTATGAAACGGAAAAAAACAATATATGCAAAGTCCAACATCGCATTTTGAACACATTGTTCTCATGATCGACTTATATCCACGTCCAGCGCACTCTTTTTGTATTCTGTGTATTTCACAAGATGATTGAGTTCATTGAATCTTACGGAATTGGAAAATCGACTATCCCTGGAAAAAGAACAAGAGGATGAGCGGTTTCCTTGTTCTTTCGCTGTTACCCCATACTTTTTCAAATAGCTGTTGACCACTTCTAGTTTGAATTCGAGTTGCGAATTATTTATTGGTCTTCCTGTTTTATTGTACAGAATCCAGATATTTTCATAGCTTCGTCTAGCAATCATGAAAAAATCGGCCAATACCATTTCTTACTACTCCTATTCGGTCAGCATTATCACTGAGTATAAGCGCCTAGGGTTGCCATATGGCAACCCACGAAATCAACTGAAAATTTTTCTACAAAATTTTTTTTGTGATTATGTTTAGCCTGTTGGGATCATGAATTGAAGTTTCAAGATTCATATAAAAAAAAATTATGACAAAATCACGGCGCAAATAGAAAATATTTCACTTACACGAACTTTGGTTCCATGTTTTTACCGATTCACGAAGAACTCAAAGTTTCACAACTTCTGGAGACGGAACGAGTGAGTTTACAGAAAAAATTCTTGTTACTGGTAAAATGGGATACATTTGTGTATCAAGTAAACCAACCGCCAACTTTCTACCTACAAATCTGCGCATCTGAGAACCATTTGAAAAACACCCCGAAAGCGTTGCCTTATGGCAACCGTAGGCGCTAATGGGTTAAAGTTGATTCACGTACCCGTAAAAGAAAATGGACGGCGATTCAGCGAATATCATTAAAAGAAAATATTAATTAACGGTGAAAAGCTTGACAGGCGCTGGATGATTCATTCACAAACAAAGGATGTTGAGAGGAGTTTTTCTAGACTTAAAATCATAAAAACATAGGAAGGAATTCGATGACACAAGATCGGCTTCTATTCTATCAATAGAAAATGACGTAGCTCATTCGATCGATTATGATACTTTAATTAAAGATTTCAGTGCTAGAAAAAGCCGCAAACATGAATTTCAAATCTATCATTTCTGTATTTGTTAATTTTGTAAATCTTTCAAAGATTTATATGTTATATTATATTATTATATTTTAATTGAAACTCAAATTTTTTATCTTTATAAAATATGCCAACAATATGACAACAACCGGACTTACTTTCGCATCGCATACTTTTCACGAAGGAAAAAGGGCCTCACGAAGATTTCCGCCCGGGGCCTCGCAATAGCTAAGGCCGCCCCTGTCAGTGATAACATCTGATTCCCGTCTGTTCTGTTGAAAGCTCTGCTTGCCAGAAATTTGGAGATGATTTTCATTTCAATGATTACTTTCTTGTTCTTCAATTTTTTGTAATCAAAAATTTATTCGGTATAATCGGTATGGCCTTCGTGAAAGCTAGAATGAAATTCATGTTTTCCATTTTTCCTTTATATTAAAATTAAAAAAATGAGTGCATGATATGTTAATAAGCAGATTTTCAATGTGATCTGAATGCTTTGAAAATATTTTATTGTGTGCATGTTCTTTATGTGACATTCCAGGGAAATTCCTTTCGTGACATCCCAGAGAAGTCTTATTTGTGACATCCCTACGAAGTCTTCTTGTGATCTTCATGTGTAAACAGAACATCGCAATGGATGTCTAATATCTCGAAATCTCTTACTTTTTTGTGCCCGCTGGAATACTAATGCCATCTCTGATACAGATTTCAATAAATTATACTGATCCTTCAACTTTTACCAAGCAATAGCAGAATTTTCTTCGATTATGCTGTAGCTACTAATCATTCGAGTAGCATTTCCTTCTAAACTTAGCTTCAGGAGTCGCAGCTTTGTTACATTTGATATATTCGATTTATTAATGACCAATGTTGTGAAAAGATCTCTGAAGGATTCCCATTCACAGAATTCGCCATCGAATTTGGGAAATATTATGACGGGCAACCTATCCGTTTTTCAAAATTGTTCTCTTTTTGATTTACAGTAAAAGCAGTAGGCCGTAGGGGTACCGTTCATTTAATCGATAAAAATTTGAATTGTGATACGTCTTTCCAAGTAGAGTTCTTGAAATAATTAGATTTCCTAACTTCATCAGTAAGGATCTATCTATCTAACAAAAGCTTAGAATGATTCATTTCATAATTGTTCCAAACCATGTCTAAATTCTCCATTCTAATATTGCAATTACTCAATGACATTTTAGCATAGCATCCTTTTTGAAATTGGTATAAGACCTTGATATTCGAGCCAGCAATGTTTCCTATTCAAGTAATATTTCCGACATTTTATTAGAAAGGTTAAAGCTCATAATGAAAAGAAGAATTGAGAATGCAGTTTGATTGAGAAAAATACAATATTCAAATACAATATTCAAATATTATCCAGCAATAGATCCGAATGTAATTTAGAAAAATAATATGCAATATAAATTATTATAAAAGGTAAATATTCAATGTTGAAAATTGAAATGAGAAGCAAGTTTCCAGCAAATGTAACCAAAAATAATATGAACATATCTTCAAAGGGAAATCAGCTTTCAAGAATCAAATCTACCAGTTGAACTCAATTGATGATGCGCATAAAAATTTCAACTGATATCAACAATATTAAGAAAAAAAGGTAATCGGAGTAATGAAGAGCCTTTCGATTGGTACGTTAACAACGTTGTTCACAAGATATTCAGATTATTCAACATATTATATATGAAATAATTATGTTATTCGAAATTGCAACAGTAACTGAAGAGCAGTTGAACTGAATCAAGAAAGGATTTATATAAAAATTTCATTGAAATGGAGGAAATACGACTACTTAGGAATGAAATCCAATTAAAAATTTTTTTCACTTCAATTCTGAAAAATATTCAATTCTTTTTTTTTCGGAAATGAAAATTAACACCATTTCATTCAAGATGTACAGCATATGTGGATACCCACCCACTCTGTGTTCACGTTCGATTTTATTCTTGAAATGAAGAAGGAAATTCGATCGGTGAACTACTCTTAATTTGCCTCTGCATAGCTTTAACTGAACAGAAATGCCTTTATACACCGGGAAATTCCGTCAATGATTTAGTGTTCAAGGAATCCGACCTCGTCGAATCACCCACCTGAAGAACAGCCGTCTTTGCACAGTGAATAGCTCTCGAATTTAAAATTGAACGTAGATTCCAGCTCCCAAAACTCGAAATTTTCAAAAATCCGGTTCGTTTGGACCACTTGTTCAAGCAAGGGCTGGTATATTCAACTTCAGAGTGAAATAATGCACTTAAATTTGTAATGTCGTTTATTCTCTTAGCAGACTCTGATACATTATTCCTCTCTGTCCGAGGTATGTACACACACATGTGTGAATATAGAATATTCTACAAATTTATCTAGTGCTGACAATCGGACGGAGAGTTTTTTTTGTGTCAATTCAATTCAGCAAGAACATCTCCTGAAATATAACTCCTAAAAATGGTAGATACTCAAACTGGCGAAGCAGGTGACAATATAGCATGTGTTGAGATCAATTTTTCACGACAAGAGCTGAGATTTAATATAATCTTTCAAAAAATGACCAGTAAAGGCAAAATAGATATTTTATTCATAGACATCATTAAGAAAGGAGATTTCATTCCTTATCTTCGATTCTATTGTACCTAACTACTCTGCATATACCGTCAAGCCCAGCGCAGACTATACTAGACAGAGTACTGTCGATGGTTTTCACTGTATCATGGACTATAACAGCGAAGTCCATTCTTCTCTCCACCAGATTATAGACTTCGAATCTTCCAGTCCCACTGCCCCCGCAGAGTATTACGGAACCATCTTTTCCTCCATTAAAAAACCTCACGCATTCATAGAATTCAGCGTCCAGGCTCGAAGCTCTGTTGGAAGGCACCAAGTTTTCTATCAGCTGGCCGCTGTTGGTGTCCCATAGATCCATGCTTTTTGAGGCACGCCACGAGCCAGTGAGCAGAACATTCCCCTGAATCAAACATAATTTATTTGTAATAAGATAACAACACGTTTCAACTTCATGCCAAAATTTTTCGACGACAAACCAAATTCATTAAATCAAAACCAAATTCGAAGTACCAATAGATCATAGATACCCAAAGGTCCATGGCATCTCCACGGATACAGGGTCCTCTCATTGTCCTCACACATTTCAATGGTTCTCTGAGATCCCACATCTGAGAAAGAAATACAGTTGTAGATTTAATTTTATAAGAAAAATAATAAAACGGAAAACAAAAAAATCCTTTGTTTTTACGAAAACATTTTATTACATAGATTAATTCAAAATAGTTATCATCGAAATGAATATTACTGACGATGCCAAATAAGGCTGAACCCGGTATATCTCTCATCTCAGTTGTTATGTTTATTTCGATGATCACTATTTTGAATTCATCTACGTTTCAAAAATGTTTTCGTTCTGGCCTCCGTAAAGGTAAAGAATGATTTTGTTTTCCGTTTTCTTCTTTTTCTTAAAAACAAAAAGAATTGGGCTTTCCATCACTGGGAGGAACTTGCACTAGGGCCTGATTTATGGCCACTGCTAAAATCTCATTGAGTGAAAGGATGTACAGAGTTCTTTTTGAGCATATGATTGGAGATGTGGAACTTCATTTTGACGCAATTGGATGTCACTGTTTTATAATTTCTGTTCAGTACATCACATCTAATTGCTTCGACTATCGAAGTTTTTCATGAAGATTTTGTCCTTGAGGTATATAGGATACTGATGATGAGACTAAGACCGGTTTTCCTCATCTCAGTCACAATATCCAATATCACTTCTTCAACCTCATGATAAAAGATCTTTAAGCCTGTGAATAATAGATAATGGTATTCATTTCGATTATTACTATTTTAAATTCATCTATGTTTAATGTTTTAATTTGATAAGTTTCATGATCTGATTTTATAAGGAAATTATAATATTGCGTAACTTGGGGAAGGCCTGTGTTCAACTGTGGAAGCAGAAAGCTTTATGTTGAAGATTGTGATCAAGAGGACAAACTCCATAATATCAAACCAAAATGGAAATGAACTGATTATCGAAGAAGTACCAAATCAAAGAATAATCGCATCAACCATGGGCGAAAATAGGGGGGAGGGAGTCAGTTTGAGAAATGTAGGATGGAAGATGGAATTGATGGGGTGAAGAGTCCAGTCTCTTCACCCATTCGCGGTAAATGAGTTTCAGCTTTTGTTCTAGAGAAGCTGAGGTTGACTAGTGTCTTCTTATTTCTTGTCAGAATGACAAATCTCGTAATATGTCTTAGTTTTTGCTCCTGAAAAATATTCTGTTTTCTTGTGTTATAACATGTTTGGTTTATCTATGGGAGATTATTGCCTTTCATTGGGGTCCCGTAGCGGTCTTCAAACATCTGAAGTGCCGAAAAATCATCACCTGGAAGGTCGTATCTGGTTTGAAAAAACCCTCACGACCAGAGAGCAACAATTTGTGGATTTTGAATTTGAATATCGAAGGAATTTCGAAAGGAAAGTGTGATTACGTCTCCAAATTAACTGATGAACATGGTATCAAAGAGATTCTTCTGCAAGAAACCCACACGGCAACAGAAAAAAAAATCCTCGTGAAAGAGGACAGTTGAAAGGTTATGTATTAATTGATTTTTTACAAGTTTAGCATGTAATGTTGAGAAATTATAAGTTCCGTAACATTCAACAGATTCGGAAAGGGGAAATTGATGGAGTTTTTTTTTCATATCTTTCAAATTTTGTGTCATTTCTGTCATAAAGTTTTATAAACCTCCGAACATTATTCGGCCCAGAAATCTTAATGTTGATGTTTTTCAAAGTAGCAAATGCATTTCCAAAATGCATTCGATTTATTCTGAATAATCGGTTTCTTTTCTGCTTTTGTCTTTTTTCATTTCAGATTAAGAATTACGAGTCGTTTTGGGAAGAATCTGTGTATCCGAGCCCATCGACGGATAACATGAAGATGATCACACTGGTGTCTTTCAAGATTTTCCTGATATTTTATGTTATTTTGTTTACGGGGAGGCAGGTTTTTTCGGCTGAGGTTTTTTCCCCTGGCTGTATAGTATCGTATGATACTAGTGTTGATAGTATCGTATGATTCTATAGTATCATACAAAGAATGTTATGATACCCCGTTCTTTTTTACCTCAGCTCAGGTACTTTTTGTTTCAAAATTTAATGTATCATTTTAGCTCTCTTTTTCATAAGAATATTTATATATATATATATATATATATATATATATATATTAGACTGATTCAAAAAAATCGATTTTTTTTGTTTTCACGAAACCCCCCCCTAATTATCTTCAGGGTATCGAAAAGAGACCTCTATGAAAATATCAGCTTCAAATAGTAATATTTAGAGGTCGCTCATCAATTATTTTTCCTACTAATAGCAGGGAAAAAATTTCGTTTTTCAATAAAAAATTCCTAGAGCAGAAACCAATAGACGGATTTCATTGTGTGGTACATTTTCGTATAGATAATTAGATACTCTACAAATATGTCCCTTACAATATTTCAATAAAATGGTCGCTTCCAAAGTTATTCGTTTCGATGCTAATATTGAGGTATTTTTGAAAAAAAAAATTATTCAAAAAAATCGACTCTGTTTGTTTTCACGAAACTCTATTTCTAATTATCTTCAGGGTATCGAAAAAAGGCGTCTGTAAAGATATTAGCTTTGAATATTGATATTTAGAGGTCGCTCAGCGATGATTTCTATTTCCGCTGTTGGTAGCAGGAAAATATTTTCTTTTTTCAATAAAAAATTTTCCCTTCACGAACCAATTTACGGATTCCACTGTGTAATACATTATCGTGAAGGGAACTAGGTGCTCTACGAAAATGTCTCATACGATATTTCGATAAAACCGCTCGTTCAAAAGTTATTCGAACTTTTTCTTCAAAAATACCCCTATATTAATACATTTTTGAGGTATTTTGGAAAAAAGTTCAAATACCTTTTGAACGGGTTATTTTATCGAGATATCGTATGGAACATTTTCGAAGAGTATCTAGTTCTCTACACCAAAATGTATCATACAGTGGAATCCATCTATTGGATCGTGAACAAAAAATTTTTAATTGAAAAATAAATTTTTTTCCTGCCAGCGAAAATAGAAACCATCGATGAGCGACCTCTGAATATTAATATTCAAAGCTAATATTTTCACAGACGCTTTTTGTCGATGCCCTGAAGATGATTAGAAGGCGGGTTGAGTGAAAACAACTAAAGTCGATTTTTTTGAATAATTTTTTTTCTTCAAAAATACCTCAATATTAGCATCGAATCGAATAACTTCAGATGAGGCCATTTTATGGAAATATCGTAGAGGACATATTTGTAGTGTATCTGATTGCCTACACGAAAATGTATCTTACAAAGAAATCCGCCAATTGGTTTGTGTTCTAGGAATTTTTTATTGAAAAAAGAAATTTTTCCCCTGCTATTAGTAGGCAAAATAGAAATAATTGATGAGCGACCTCTAAACGTTATTATTTGTAGCTGATATTTTCACCGAGGTCTTTTTTCGATACCCTGAAGATAATTAGGGGGGGTTTCGTGAAAACAAAAAAAGTAGATTTTTTTAATCAGTCTAATATATATATATATATATATATATATTATATATATATATATATATATATTATTTATATATATATATATATATATATATATATATATATATTTTGATGATCTGTGATCATTCCTTACGTCCTGACGTTAGGAATGATCATCAAAATATTCACCGAATTATTCTATAAACTTCAAAATTTGTCAATGAATCATCCTTCTATATGATGGGGTCAACATGAAGAAACCTTCTTTACATATATTTCTTGTCGAATCCATAAGAAAATTATGGATTCGACACGGAAATGGCTTTACGGGCACAGGGCACTGTGTGATCTAGATTGACAATGAAAGGTAACATATGAGCCGGTCAGAGCAAAGGTGGTATAAGTCACAAATTTCGAATTTTTGAGTTATATCGATACTAGCGATATTTGAATTTACAATGGTACTCATAGGTCCGCAACCTCACATTCATCACCAGACAGGCACGTGGCTATGTGGCAAAGCGATGTCGCGTAGATTCAATAATATCTCACTCATATTCGCATTCGTTAAACCTCCGATAGCTTTGAAATATTCATCGGAGAACTATACTGTGAGAAGCATTTTCCATCAGGAATAAATGCCGCAGATAACAATCACATTAACTTTTTTATGAGAGTCAGGAGCCCTCTGTAAATTCAACATTATTTTGAATTGAATAAAAAGTGTTAAAAATGGTTATCATGGGTTGTCCTCAGCAGTTAGACATATGCCGTCGCGGACTTTTTTATGGAACTTTTTGAGCACTACAAAATTTTCGCTGACTATGTTTCTTCAAAGTTTACCCAGTGTCGGCCGTAAAAGCCTGAAAAAAACAGGTTTAATTACCGACTTTTTCATGATAACTCGATATTTTTTCTCAGTTCTTCGTTATATAGGAATGAACCCTCCATGAACACCTTTCACAAAATTTCATTATAGTGAAAGTTTCATAAAAATTGGACATCTGGCTCCTAAGTCCATGAAGGACAAACAAACACACGGACATTCACATTCATAATATTAGTATAGATTTGGGCACATTAAGGTTGCATGTCATTCTAATGAGTGGTAGAAGTTGAATCATCGATTTGACCAAGCATGTAACAATGTTTTCCATACCTATCAATGCGATTTTTAATCAATGACAAGATGAAACCTAAATTTCCCATTTCACTTAATTGGAGTATTTCCACCTTTCCATCTCAGCTACTCCCATATTTGGTGTCGAATTCATTACGCTGGAGGTCCGTTTAAGAGATCATATGAGAAAGAAGAGATTAGAAGAACTAGTGTAACGAATAAAACCGAGAGAATAGCCAGGGGCAATGGGCAGGACGTGGCCAGGATGGATAGCAATAAATGGACATCTAGAGTATTGAGACCCTGGGGAAATAAATTAAAATTGGGTAGGGCAATGAAGAGATGGGCTGACAATTTTGAATCCACAGCAGAAAAAACTGGACATAGAAAGCGCAGGATAGAAATATGTGGGAACAACTTGAAGAGACCTATCTCCAGTAATGGAGAAACTACGGTTTATGAAGAAGAAGAGAAGATTCGCATTTGTTATATTCTCGTCGTGTAGAACCTCTCATCACCGATAGAGTTGATCAACCCTACTTGAATCATTTTCGAAAATAATGTCGAATCAGTTCTTCAATGGTATGGTAGGGAAATTTGAATTATCAGTAATGAAATTGTTACATGTTCGTTAATTAGTCGGAAGAATAATGAAATTGAAAAAAAACATTAAAAATTATCAAAAATCATTTTTTCTGCATTCCTGAGAATATTTTACGTTGACTTCACTAATACTTACATTGAGAACTTCAAACCAATTGTTGCTCTCGCATTACAGATGATAATTCAAGAACTTAACTCGTCGAACTATAAGGAAATATTTTCTCGATAACAGAGATTTCCAAAAATTGCACTTGACCGCTAATTGATTTCAGTAGAAACACACATTCGGATTGAGATTTAAAATTGAAGACAAAATCGTTTTTCCTGAATATCTCGAAAAAATATTCATTTTGGGATGAAAGTCTTGGACATATATGTTCTTTTTATTTTTTGACGAAGATTTCGGAAATGCTTCAAAAAAATGGGTTCCAATTTGAAAAAAAACGATTTTTTGATGTTTCGTCACTTCTAACTTTGACAAATAATTTATGACCTCCTTCATCAAATTCTGAAATTCTTTCTATCGGGAAAGAAGCATCAGCCTTTCTTCTCGAAGATTTTCCAAAATGAGAATTTTTAATGAAAAAACCTCGTTGTCTGTATTTCAAGAGAGTTAAATTTTGAGATTTTTTCTCTGCATTTCTTCGTTTTAAAGAGAATTTTCTCGGGAAAATTCAAACTTTGGAATAAAAACGACTCAGATTTCAATGGAGAATCTATCTATGCAATAAAGAATGGGTCTTCCCATTTAAAAAACGAAAGTTGATGTCACTTCCGGAAAAATCGGTCCTAAAACCATAAAAAATTATACGAGAAATCGTCCCCTTATTTGAAGCTCATCTTCTCAAATTCAAATTCAAATCTTATTCACAAAAAGTAACAACAACAGGTAACAATTAATAGTCAATTAAAAAGCAATGAAAAAAAAGTACATTAGAAAAAACAAGATGAACTCAGGTTGAAAAAATATACAGGGTGAGTCGGGAGGAACGGACAAAACTTCAGGTGTGTATTCTATAGCTCGACATAATATTATTAAAAAACTCATATGTTGTTATCCGATTTTCATTTGTTCTCAAACTAAAGCGTCATTTTAAAAAACATTATTTATATTAAAATGGTTTCATTTATAGCATTATTTTAATAAATGCACGAAAATCCCACCATCAACCTCGAAACACATTCGTCTGCGAAGGGCTCTCGATGCTTTTCTGATTGATTCGTGCTTTTCTTCAATAAGCAATGCCGTATTTCTAATGCGTCGAATTAGAGCATCCCGAGTGTCAAATTTACCTTTGTATACCTCGTTCTTAAACCAGCCCCACAAACAATAGTTCAATGGTGTGAGGTTTGGAGATCTTGGAGGCCAACTAATACGACCACAGCGACCAATCCATAGTCCGAGAAACTCTTGATCTGAATATTGATTGACCTTATTTAAATATTCTAATTACCCTATATTTTGAAAACAAATGAGAATCGGATAACAACATATGAGTTTTTTGGAATTATTTCGACCTGCAGAATACACATCTGAAGTTTGGTCCGTTCCTCCCGACTCACCCTGTATATGTAAATATCCACCATTCCGCTAAATCTTCCAGACAAAAATTCGTCGATGGAGTAGAAGGCTCTCGACACCAAAAAATTATGAATGTGACGTTTGAAATCTGTTGTTGTCTTGAAATCTCCAGACAGGTGGTTGTACAGTTTTATTACAATATAATTTGTTGCCTTTTGGGCATGTTTCATTTTGTGGTAGGGTATACAGAGATCTTGCCTGTTGGGTGTGGAATATTGATGGAATTCACCACATTTAATTTTTGTTGGTTACAATGAACATATAATAGACACTAGGAAAAAGAAAATTCTTTGCACATCGAGAACATTTTTGAAACATCGATGAATTCAAAATAGTAATCATCAAAATGAATACCAGAGATCTTTTATCATGAGGTTGGAGAAATGATATTAGATTTTGTCACTGAGATGTGAGATATACCGGTTTCGGCCTTGTTGGGCCTCATCAGTATCCCGCACATCTCAGGACAAAATCTTCATAAAAAAACTTCAGAATTTGAAGCAATTGGTTGTGAAGTAATGAGTAAAATATTACAAAGTACTAAGGTGGTGACATCCAATTGCGTCAAAATCAAGTTTCACATCTTCAATCAAATGCAAAAAAAGAAATCTGTACTTCCTCTTTCACTGAATGAGATTTTAGCAGTGGCTCTATTCAGGGCCCGCTTGCTAGTTTCTCAAAGTGATGGAAACGCCCAATTCTTTTTGTGACTGTGAAGCCTAATATTTTTAAGAAAAAGAAAATTCTTTACCTTCACGAAGGCACATCGAGAACATTTTTGAAACATAGATGAATTCAAAATAGTAATCATCGAAATGAATACCATTTTCAATTCCCAGGCTCAGAGATCTTTTATCATGAGGTTGGAGAAATGATGTTAGATTTTGTCACTGAGATGAGAGATATACCGGTTTCGGCCTTGTTGGGCCTCATCAGTATCCCGCACATCTCAGGACAAAATCTTCATAAAAAACTTCAGAATTTGAAGCAATTGGTTGTGAAGTAATGAGTAAAATATTACTGTAACCGTCGTGGGAAATCTCGTGGAATCAAATTTTGAAAAGAAGTGAAGTGATAACGAACTATTTTTAGAATTCTAATGATAGACGACTGACTTAGTCCTGTTACCAATGACAAATGACATGAACTTATTATTATTATTATTTATTCAGAATAAGAGTCAAGATATAATCTATATGACTCAGTAAACATGACATATATGGAAACAATACAGTGAAATACTATCCATCTAAAGGGGCATAAAATGGTCCAAATTGTTCTTGAAAGAATTTACACTAGCACTGTTCACAACCACTGCAGGAAGCCGGTTCCAGGCATGAAAAATCCGATTTGGCAGGAATTTTTCTCTCGCTGCACAGTGGAAATTTTCACGATACAATTTAAAGTGGTGCCCTCGTAGACGTTGATCGGAATTAAGTTGGTATAAAGTTAGATCAACACCAAATAGTCCCATCAATGCTCTATATGTTGTGATGAGGTCACCACGTATGCGACGATCTTCAAAACGGGGTAGATCCATCATTCGAAGCCGATCTTCGTAACTAGGGCGTTCAGTGCCGAATGCCATTCTTGTAACCCGCCTCTGGATATTCTCCAAGGAAGTTCTATCTCCCACCAATCTTGTATCCCAGACAGGTCCAGCGTACTCCAGTATAGGTCGTACATAAGTCATGTATAAGGTGCGGCATGTATTGATGGAACATTTGCCAAACACTCTCTCCAGCAAATAGCAAATTCTGGAGGCCTTGGAGCATGTAGATTGTATATGGTCCGACCAACTGAGATCCTCTGTTATGGTGACGCCCAGATCAACATGACTCGAGCAGTGCGACAGTGCAACACCATTAATGATGTACTGATGTCTGGGGTTCCTCCCGCCCACATGTAAGACAGTACATTTTTCGATGTTCAGGGGAATTAGCCAATCATTGCACCATTGTTCGATTGTGGACAAATCTTCTTGCAGGAAATCACCATCAGTTCCAGGCGCAGCATATATCTTTGTGTCATCAGCGAACATGGAGACGCAGGATTTGAGCAAACTAGGTAAGTAGTAGGTTTTCCTTCTACTCGAACCAAAATTTCATCTTCTTCATCAGGTGAAGATTGTTTCAGACGACCACCTTGATTTTTATTGTGAAATGACCGAGTTTCACCTTCCACCCAAACGTTGGAATAGATTTGAAAAAGGTTTGTGATTTGGTTGCCTTCTGCCTGGATATAAGAATTCATAACTTCTGGCTGCAGAGCGCCCGTAAAAATGCTCTTGTGCGTATACACAAATCATATCCCGCATTTCTTCATTCGTGAAATGAACGTTACGGGGTATTTCAATCGAAAAGTTATATGATAATTTCAAAAAAATAGAACAGCTAACTAGAAAATTCACTGACAAGAAATGTAATTTACCAGCAACAATTATGTGACATTCCAAAGCGAACTTTTCATAAATGAAATAATATTTGAAATCGCCTTCCGATACTCTGAACTGTTCAGTTGTGTTTTTCTTAAAATCGGATGAACAAATTTACAGTGAAATTATTAGCAAGAAACAGGTGAGGAAGGCCGCAAGAATATCAGGGTGTTTACGAGATGTAATATGGAGAACAGATATATGACCACTGAAAGTAAGACGCGAATTTATAAAACTTGTATAAGACCCATATTGACTTACGCTGCTGAAACGAGAGCAGAGACATCAGAAACAAAAAGAAAAATGATAACAACAGAAATGAAAATATTGCGAACAATAAAAGGAATAACACTGAGAGATAGAATACGCAATACAGACACTCTGCTAGAATTAGGAGTACAGGACGTTGTTCGATGGGTGAGAACAAGGCGCTGCTATTGGAGGGATCACGTAGATCGGATGGGTCCAGAGCGACTTGCGAAGTGGGCCAAAACGCAAAATCCAGGAACGAAAAGACCAGTTGGTAGGCCCCCAAAACGTTGGAATGACAGCTGGACATTATTAATGTCACAAGAAGGCACATGACAGAAATGACAGGACTCCGTCCTATTTCAAGAAGAAGAAGAAGAAACAGAAAAAAAATTCAACAGTTCAACTTTAACCCCTCAATCTTTTTCCACAGTAATATTTTATTAAGGTATATTTGGTCCTATCGCCATACCTTGGTCCGAACAATCTGTCCCAAGAGTTATGAATCACCCTGTATATTATTTTGTTTTGCTCAGGTTGAATTAATTCTAGATTTTGCAGTCCTCGATGATCGAGATAGAGCACAATACAAGCCAAGTACAAATAAGTGTGTTCATCCTCCACCAAGGAAACCTAAGTTGAAGCGGAAAACTAAGTTTGAGGTATTAAAGTAATAAATGTCTACGTTTATATGAAAAGGAGCCTCATTGGGAACAGTTATTGTTCGAATTTAAATCACTGAGACATACCTGCTCTTCCTGTTTTTCAAAAATTTTGAGACACCAGCAATGGCCGCTAAGGGGAAACGAATCGTTTTGAACTAGTTTATGACAGTTTTTCATATTTTTCTGGTGAATATCTTGTTGTAATGGGAACATTGATTTATAATTACTTTGACACAGCTATCCAGACCGCCCGAAAAAAAGACTTGGCTGTTCTCAGGATCGAACTTGATGCAGTATATCCTGAGTTTATGATATTTGCTGTCATCAGAGTCTAGATGGCGCTTCCAAAGAGGTACTGTTGCTGCAACGATCTGAAAATTTTAAATGGTTGAAAACTTTCTTCAAATCATACGAATGAGAGAATGAAAACTGATTCGTTTTCCAGGGCTTGATGAAAATTGTTCAATGAAGACCAACCATAAATATAGTGATTGGTCTCCTAATAAAAAGAAAATGTATTTCATTCAATATATTGTTTCATCATCCTCAATTCTTTCAAATATATACGGAGTGCTATTTGAAAAAAAAAGTCCGGGTCATTTCCGGTTTGACAGTGATTTTCATTTCTTATTTTTCTCAAGTAAAGGATCCTTGAACAAACTGGAGAAAATGAAATTTTCAAATTTTCATTTTCAGAAAAGGCTGAGACAATTCATTGGAACAGATATACAGGGACACCCGGTATACCAGCTATCAATTGACACTATAGTTTGTAGGTTTTTAAGCTAACCCTGAATTTCAAAAAATTTGGTAGATTTAGTTGTCACATTTCTTATTTCAATCGAAATATCTTGTTTAAAACTGTATATTTTCAACCCATTTTGACAAAAATGGCCTTTTATTATAGACCCCTCAAATATGATTCGTTCAAATGAAAAATGAAATTTCATTAAATTTGAATTTCTGGAGAAACTAGCTCCAAATGCAAAATACTTGTGATGTTTCATTAGTGAAACTGTAGTGCTCTGCACAAACGATTGAAAAGTGTTGTCATGTGAAGTAATGAAAGGCTTGAAGATTAGGAGCTCAATTATGAAGATGAGGTTTCAAAGACCACATCTTCTAGAACAGTCCTGCTTGTCTCTAGAACTTAAAACTTTCTTTTTCGTCAAAAAGGATATACGCATCAACAATAAACAAATGAGAGAAAGGATGAAACCGTCTCAGCAAAGTGGTGATTTTACTCACCTTTCCAGTGTAGGCATCATATACCCTCAACAGTGAATCCTTACCACCGCTTACAATTCTTGTGGCTGTTGCGTTGACGTCAATCGAATTTATCTGATTTCCATTCTCTAAATCATTCGATAAATCATTATGAAGTTTCGGAAAGTGATCAATTGAAATTTTTACCTTTGGCTATTGTGTATTTACATCTTTTGTCCGTATGTATCATATCTATTTGACCAGAAAGATCAGAACTGACTATTATATTCTCAATAGAGGGCAGAAATCGTACACAGGTCACAGCGGCACTTATTTCATTGCTCTTGTCAGGTTTACGAAGGCAGGTTGAAATGTCGCTTTGTGAGATTACAGATAACCGTCGGAGCTTGAAGGTAATAATTCTCATTGTGAAACCTGATTCCTAAATTTATTATACAAGGTGAGTCTTTTATATACATAAATTTCAGAACGCAATATTTTTTCAAATACCTTCACAAGCTATTTGGATATTTCAAAATGAGGTATGAATCCCCTGGAAACATACCACTAAAGTTTTTTCGATCATGATATGGACTGCTCTCTGCTTAAGACTTAAGGTTCCCTTAAATTTTGATTTGGCCCTCACCTTGGGGCCAATTGAGACTCAATTGATTTGATGGTTCAACGAATTTTCTGTGGCATTTTTTTCATTACTAAGCAACAATTTTTTGAAAGGATTTGGCTCCTGACAATTGGTACCCAAGTTTTATGCAGAGGCCTTTATTCTGTTATTTATAAAAGATTTTTACCAATTGACTTTTATTTCAGAGACTGGGAGAAAAACCCATAAAAAACTCCCAAAAAAAGATTGAAACGGCGTCTCAAACGTTACTTTCGATCTACGCTGGACATGAGACAGACTTGAGTGTGAAGTTTTGTGTTCTAAGAAGATTAACTACATTAATAAAGAAATATATTCGATATAATTTTTGGGGAGATATCCATGAAAATAATATTTTTTTGTGGATTCTCACTAGCCTGTATCTTTCGAAGCGAGTCGAACTGGAAAAAATCGCGAAAGAAAATTTTTTAACACTTCACCTCAGTAATCTTCTATTATTACTACTACTGAGTCGTACTAAGTAGGACTAGTTCTAAGTAATACTAGTCAAAGACTCATCCTGTATATATAATATAGGAAAAGTAGAAAAGTCTATCGATACTCACAAAAATTTTAAATAGAAAATATAACATCTATAACTCGATTTATAATTAATAATCTTTCACAAGCTTCATATCTTCATTCCCTCATTATACCTACGCTTCACGCCGATTCTTGTTGGAAAACTGAACATTTATGACTTTTATATTGAGAGCAATGAATTATAGGTCGAAGAAAAATCATCTTCTGGTGTATTATAAAAATAGATTTTTTTAAACTGAAGATATGAACGAACTGGTCGATATCAGCCATGATATGATGAGGATTTGTTTTGGATGAAAAAATTCAAATCATAAATAGGTAATAAAATTGTTTATAATGATATTTTTTTCTGATGCACCTGCCTCACCATCTCGTGATGTCACGAGCCGCCACTGATGAGCATGCAACTCCTGAACATTATCGCATCAACTCAGAAACAAAGCCTATATTACAGAATGGGGATTCAAAATTTAGGATCGCAAAATTCATTCTATCTATAATGTTCGAAAACATTTCTTTTCTTAGATACAGGATGTTTAACTTTTATTTGATTATCGGTTTTTACTCAAACGACAATGCACTCAAAACAAGCGAAAATTTTTTCAGGATGGCCTTGATTTTTCCGTCTGCTGGAACCCTTTCGAATGAAAAGTAGTGCAAACTTACTCGTAAAATTACATTTTGTTGAAACATTTGGTTTTGGTATGTTTAATGTGGGTAACAAAACTTCTAGGAAACAAATTTTCTTCTCATTCACCTCTGCCATTCTTTCAGAATTCTTTATAATAATTCGTATCAAAAAATTTAAAGGCATTTTCATTTTGCTGAGTGAAAAATATTAGGTCATAGCTGTTAAAATTCTCATGGAAACGATTTTTTTCTTTTCTGGTTCCCTTCAGAAATGAAAAAGTCACACAACTGGGAATATCATTCTACAATAATAAGAGAACAAGCGAACAAAATGGGATAATTAGAGAAGGTGTTGGAGCTGCAATACGTAGATTCATCTTTTGGGTTATTACCTCATAACCATTTTGATTCACATAATATTTGAAAATTTTTTCGCTTATGTCCTGAAAAATTTATTTTCATTTCACGAAAATCAAAAACAGTATACATTTTTCTGCTGCAAATTCATCATGGGAAAGTCTGCACTGTCGCATCTGGTGATTCCATAATAACTGTTTCTTTTGAAATTATGTATTTCATTACTTACTTCTATAAATATATCAAAACACAAAATGTATCCCGAATGATTTTCTTCAACAAATTCCAAGAATGAGAGTTAGGCTAGATTTTATTTTCCATTTTTAAATGAGTTCCAGGGCAAAAAAAAAACTATTGAAGAGTATGCAAATCTTTTATATTGCGAAGAAAACCTATGGCGTACCTCATTGGCTGAACAATTTCTATAGAGAGGGCAATTGACGAATGGAAAATAAAATTTTCATATGAAAAATCAGGATTTTATACCTACAGGCAATTTACCAAATCTCGAAAAAAGTTTCCTGTTCTAACCTTAATTTGTGAATCCCCTATTGTTGTCCTTTCAATCGTTAATTAAAATGAAAATCACAATTTTCAATACTTACACCGTTTATCGCTTGTATCGAAACACAGTTCCCGAAATTATTTGTAAAAAGAAAAAAGGGAGATCTAAAAGATATTCGACGTTTTCAAATTCCTGAGATTTTCGTGAATAATATATCCCTAGACTCTCCTGAACAGTGAACATTTCTTACCTGAACCTCTCCAGTGTCGAGACCAATGGCCACAACTCTTCCTTTAGGCGATATCGCCACGCTATTTATGCCATGCTCTCCACCGAAGATGGTAACTTTGCTCACAAGCGAAAATTTTTTTCTGATGGCTGGCAATCTCACTATGTTTTCTCCAATATGCGTCCATTTGTTCTTTGACGCCACATTCAGCTCCGATTTGTCGATGTCAAAACTGATGCTGCTCACTATTGAGCGGTACTTCACATAATGATCTGAAATCATGAAAATTTCAAATATATAGCGAACAGAAAGATAGCTAACATTGACATGAAATAGGTATCAAGATTTTTCATATGTTGTCATGAACTTTATCATATCATATCTATAGGTAGTCAAGGAGTGGCAGAAGAAGCCGTCGCGTGGTTTCTAGGCGTCCAAAGCAAGGCTCCAATCGACGACTGTTTCCTAAAAAACTTTATTATATTGAATTGTTTATTCTAGTTTTCGTTCCGGAGAAAAATACCCAGCCTACAGCTCTGTGAAGCCACTCCATTATTCATCACCGATATACCCATATGTACCTGTCGTAACCCGGATTTGAAAACCGGCAGCTATTACATATTATAACAGCATCACGACGACCTACCTTCTGCATGAGCAAATATCCTCAGAATTTCTTTTTAAGTCCAAGTTTCTTGAAATGTCAATTTCTGTTGATAGATGACAAACGACCAGTGGCGTAGCAGAGGGCCCCGCAGACCCCGCAGTGCGGGGGGGGGCCGGCACTAAGGGGGCCCCCGAGCCAAAAAAAAAGCTTTCAATGGGGCCCCAATAACAATTGAACTTGCAATTCGCGAAATGTTCCTGATGATACTCGTATAACGAACAAAACCTAAACAATGAAGGTACAGTTATTATTTTCTAAAGATAGAGAAATATTCCTGAATTATATTCAAAAAACATAAAAGGTTTACAGTATTTCGATTTGACATATCACTAAATCACACCATGTGCTACCACCCTATTTTTACAGTTTTTTATTAAGGGTCAAGCTTTTCGGCATTTCTCTTTGAACGTCGCCGCATGATCGTTTTATTAGGGGCTCGACGGCTTATTTCACGTGTTGTTCTTCAGGCGGCTAATCTGTTATTGCAGAGACTATTGTCAATTCTCCAATCAGCAAGAAAGGAAAAATATTATGAAATCATTTCATTTCCCTTCTAGTTGTGAGAGAAACAAGTGTAACAAATTTTTGAATACGAAACCACGTTGTGAGTTTGTTCACATTCAAAGACAATGTTTTCAATATTCTGACTTTTTTAGTGCTTTTAGTTTAAGGATTACAATTTCATTGAAGGTTAGTTCTAGAATTAATGGCGTAGCTTATTTATCCGTTAAGAATGTCTCTCGTATTTTTTCATTATTCATTCATTTCAATATTAAAAAAAAAGAAGTTATTGAATGCGCAAATGAGAAACGGCAGTTTGAATATCTTTTAATAAGCCAATGCCTGTGTCACATTGATTTATTCAGCACAGTGGCGTATCAGGCTCCGAATGGGGCTCCAATAATTTCATTCTATTGAACTTGCCGATTCGATATCTTTCACTGATGATATTGTAACATTAACATAAATCTCAAAGGCGAAAGCTTGGACGCAAAAAACTAAAACAATGCTTTTCGGGGCTCTCTTTAAACATCGCCAAATAATCGTTTTATTGGGCTCGAAATAATCAAGAATTATCTTAGGAATTCAATGTCGCAAACTAGTCTATTAGACTTTTACGCCTACTCCAGCTTGGACATCGACAAGTTGAAAAAAAGATTAATGAATTTTTGTTAAATGATTTTTCAAGTTCTTTATCACATTGATTTATTCCTAGTTATTTTCATATCAGAATCTATATTATTTTGTTTATAAATTCACGTTATTCACAATTATATATTATTTTTATCACATTTTCTTTAATATTTCTCTTTTAGAAACGTCAGAGGAACCATATCATACATAACATAGATCTATGGAGGGGGCCCCCGACTAGAATCTTGCGGGGGGGGCTCCAAATTTTGCGCTACGCCACTGCAAACGACATCAGCCTCTCCTGTGTCATTGTAGATCGAAAATAAGATTTTATAAATTCAAGCTACTAAAACTTCATTCCCCACAAGCAGTCTTAATGAGGCTCATTAGTTTGTGACCAAATCAATATTATTTGTGTTCTACATCATGAACAAGACTTTTTTATGTAACTTTGTTCTTTACATATTCCAAAACTGAAATTACATATAAAAGTTCAATGCTCAAGTTGTTTTGTCTGTTGAATGTGTTTCAAGGACCAAATAACTTTCTCTTATAACCTTTTTTCCGGGCAGGTGGGAAAATTTCACAAAACCCCCCACAGTTGTTGGTTGCGTTGGTACAAGGCCCTCCGAGAACAGTACCTACCTACAAAAACGCCCTTTGGGGTCCTCTACACGGGTTCTTCAGATTAAAGTATACTGGGTGTCATGGGTGCCCGCAGGGGGGGGGAATTTTGGATTCCCTATTGTTTTTGAGCAGAAGGGAATACTGATGTCGCCTGCTCTCATTAAATTTTTAATTGGCTTCCCCCTGAGAAAAACTTCTGTGGGCGCCTATGCAGGGTGTTCCATTAGAAGTTTATGGATAATAATAATTCAACCACTTTTAAATTTTGTGTGAAGATATATGTATCGAGAAAGAGCCTTTCAAGTTAGCAAATATCAATGTTTCAAACAAAAAATATTCTAAAAAGACAATAATTATAGGGGGCGATTGATTTGTTTAAGAACACGTTGCCGCGGAATACCTGCTCAACATTATGTCTTCGGAAGGTCTGTCACCCTGCTTCCATGAAGCTTCCAGGCAATCTGCCTGCCTGGATAATATATTCACAGATGGAACCTCATTCTCCACGAACACTATTGAGGTTCATCTGGCTGATCACAGGGCACAACTTTTAACCATTCCAGTGCAAGTAGTACCTATAATACAAACAGAAATAAAAAAATCGAGAATTATAAATGAAAAAACTCTCGAAGTACTTACCCGAAACCTGGAGAATCAGAATTGGGTTGAAGTTCTAAACATTGACGAACCGGAAAAATCTTTAGTTCATTTCTGAAGGTAATCAATGAAAGATATTTGGAGGCATGTCCTGAAACTAAAATGAAGATGAGAAACAAACATAAAGTCAATTGGTACACAAAAAAGTTGAAAAATATGAGGAAAATGCTAGATACACTAGCAACCATAGTGAAGACACAGAGAAGACCTGAGATGGAGAAATATTATAAACAACTCAGAAAAGAGTATAGACGAGAAATTGTTGAAACAAGAAGAAATGCCAACATTAAACATCAGCAAAAAGCCACAAATAAACAAAAAGCTATCTTTGAGCTCATACAAAATGAAAAAAAAAAACATCCAGGCGAATAAACACGACAACCACTCTAACAGCAGATGAAATTAATGACTATTGGTAAACATCGGAAATAATATTGTCTCAAAAATTCCGGGACAAAGAAACCTGTGAAGGATTTTCTGAATAAGCAGAAAACAATGGCCAATTCCTTTTTTCTCTTCGATGCAACGGAAGACGAAATACTAAACATCGGAAAAATGATAAAAGCAAAAAATACTAACTATATTTATGAACACAATACCATTGTCATTAAGAAAATACTGCCGACTATTGTAAGTCCATTAACTCAATTAATAAATAAATGTTTGAACTCTGGAAAATTTCCCGAATGCTTGAAAGTTGCTAAAGTAACTCCCATTCCTAAAAAACTGGATGGAAACAAAGCCGAAAATTATCGTCCCATCTCGATTCTCCCTGCCGTCTCGAAAATATTAGAGATGTTGCTGAAAAATAGAATAGTTGCCTATTTCGAGAAAGAAAAGCTGTTCTCAGGGAATCAACATGGATATAGAACAGGAAAATCTACAATAACAGCTATGGTAGATATGGTTACCCATATTCTCGAGAGCTATGATAAGAATGAAGAAGTTCAAGTTGTCTGTTGTGATCTTTCAAAGGCGTTTGACTGCGTAGATCATGAAATATTACTCCAAAAATTGGAATATTACGGAATAAGAGGAATACCCCATCAACTGTTAACTTCATACCTCACGAACAGAACGCAAATATTACAATTTAAAGATCAATCATCCAAAGAGAGAGCGGTTACCTGTGGCGTTCCTCAGGGCTCGGTGTTGGGTTCCCGTTCTGTTCTTGATATATATGAAACGATCTTGTATCCAACATCAGATGTGACGCTGTTTGTATGTTTGCGGATGATACAACATTCATAAATAAAGGAGAGAAAAATAATGAAACAACTAAGAAAGCCCAGATGTCGCTGGCAGATGCATCTGACTGGTTCAGTACAAACAAATTACTGCTAAATCTTGACAAATCACAAAAACTCACCTTCACTTTGAAAACAAGTAAGGAACACCAAACAATTAAATTTCTAGGTGTTACCTTTCAGAGCAACCTCAAATGGGACATACATGTCGAAATACTCACCAGGAAGCTATCCAGTTCTGTGTTTTTGGTCAGAAGAATGATGGATCTGGGCAATGAAGAGACTGCACTAACAGCTTACTATAGCAGTTTCCATAGTAGAATGGCGTACGGAATTCTGGTCTGGGGAGGATGTTCTCGGATTCAAGAAGTTCTGAAACTACAAAAGAAATGCATTAGAATCATATGTAAGTGCAATAGAAGACAAAGCTGCAGGGATTTGTTTAGAAAACTGGGAATACTCACGGTGTGTTCACTGTATATACTTACCTGCGTCCTCTACGTCTTCGATAATAGAAGTAAATATCTGAAAATAATCATTACCATGATTACATCACACGCAGAAGAGAGGAATTGATGGTAATCAAACACAGAGTAGGAGCTAGTCAGCATGGTACTAATCACGAGTGTGTCAAATTATTCAACAAGCTGCCATCAGAAGTGAAAACTTGTGAAAGTCGAAGCCTCTTTAGAAGAAGAGTCGTAGATATTTAACTGAAGAATACCATCTATGAACTCAAAGAATTTTTATCAATGAATTTAAGACATGTTGTTTGTTATAGATTACGTGTACTAGTCTTATACTATTAAGTGTTCATTTTTTTTTGTCCTGACGATGTGATACATTTTTTTTTAAATTTGTTTACACAGATATTCTTTGTTGGCTTGTTATACTTAGTGAGTTAATGAAGTTTTTATTATTATATATGGGAAAAAATCTAATGGACATAACCCTCAAGGATGAAAAATAAACCGTAGACATGTGTTTCAGGCTTTAGGCCCTCATCAGTACGGTGAAAAGTTGGAAATTGAAATCACATAACGGAGTCAACACAAGGGAGCCAGCCGCACATTTGCGATTTCGGTTGGAAGACCCTGCATTCCAGGGCAACATCCAACGTCACCACGGAGGCAGCCTTAGCCACCTGCGTGACATCCGATTCCAGGAATATAATTAGAAGAGTGATTAATAATGAGCGACTTGTAGAATACATGGGAAAAAATCTAATGGACATAACCCTCAAGGATGAAAAATAAAAATAAATCCTGGACTCGGATGTCACGCAGGTGGCTCAGGCTGCCTCCGTGGTGACGTTGGATGTTGCCGATATCTCGATAAAACGGCATCTTCAAAAAGTTATTCGATTCGATGCTAATATTGAGGTATTTTGAAAGAAAAAAAATATTCAAAAAAATCGACTTCACTTGTTTACACGCAACCCTCCTTCTAATCATCATCAGGGCATCGACAAAATGCGTCTGTGAAAATATTAGCTTTGAATATTAATATTTAGAGGTTGCTCATCGATGGTTTCTATTTTCGCTGCTGATGGCAGGAAAAAAATTCTTTTTCCAATAAAAAATTTTTTGTTCACGAACCAACAGAAGGATTCCACTGTATGATATATTTTGGTGTAGAGAACTAGATAATCTACGAAAATGTTCTATACGATATCTCGATAAAACCACTCGTTCAAAAGTTATTTGAACTTTTTTTCCAAAATATCTGAATATAAGGTATAAATATAGAGGTATTTTTAAAGAAAAAGTTCGGATAACTTTTGAACGAGCGCTTTTATCGAAATATTGTATGAGACATTTTCGTAGAGCATCTAGTTCCCTACAAGAAAATGTATTTTTTTTTATTTATTTATTTATTCCTGACTCTTAAACAGCAATATGCTGGTATCAGAGCCTACATTCATATTAATTATTTTACATAAACAACAATAATTTATATCATTCCTGCAAAAGAAAAAAACTACTTATCCCCAATACATACACAAAAAAAACTATTGAAGTCTAAGTAACTCCTTGAGGTCATGGCACATTTTTCTTACATTTCTATAGCATATAATTTCTACAGGTAGAGAATTAAACACTGTTACACTCTGAAACATTGGAGACCTTTGTCCGATACATGTTCTCGCAAAGTTTTTTCTTAATTGATTTTTACTTCTTACATTGTAGGTATGCTCCTCATTCACTATTACACAGTGAAATCCGTCAATTGGTTCGTGAAGAGAAAATTTTTTATTGAAAAAAGAAAATTTTTTCCTGCTATCAACAGCGGAAATAGAAATCATCGCTGAGCGAACTCTAAATATTAATATACAAAGCTAATATCTTCACTAGTATCATACGATACTATAGAGCCAGGGAAAAAAACCTCAGCCGAAAAAACCTGCCTCCCCGTAAAAAAAATAACATAAAATATTAAATATCAATAAAAATCTTGAAAGACATCAGTGTGAGATCATCTTCATGTTATCCGTCGATGAGCTCGGATACACAGATTCTTCCCAAAACGGCTCGTAATTCTTAATCTGAAATGAAAAAAGACAAAAGTAGAAAAGAAACCGAATATTCAGAATAAATCAAGTAATTTGAAATTAACCACCCATTTTATAAATGCATTTGTTACTAGTCCATAAGGCTGCAGATCGATTAATAGCTTTTTTGTTTTTATTTTGAATTGCTTATGATTTTCTATTATTTTTATATTCTCAGGTAATTTGTTGTATACTTTTATACACACATAGGAAGGATTCTTTGTGTCAGTGATAATCTATGCATTGGGTAGTTGATGTTGATATTTCTAGTGTTATAATTCATATTTGTTATTTTGAAGAAATTCTACCTCATTTCAATGTAAGTACAACAGGCATTCATGGAGGTACAGGCCATAAACTGTCAATATTCCAAAGCTTCTAAACTTACCTCTACAAGACTCTCTAAATCCCTTCATAAGAAGTCTTACAATGCGTTTCTGAACTACAAATACTGACTCTATAGATGAGCTTATACCCAAAAATATAATGCCATATCTTAGTATTGACATTGACTCGAAATTGATTATAGATTATAGCATAGTATACAATGATTATAGACCCTTCGTTACGGTCGGCTCGAAAGCCTACCTAGTACTATTGTTTAAATCCCTTCACTTCACAGCTTAACACATAAGAACCAAGATCCCTCTCTCGAAATGTACAATGATTCGTGATTCTGAATGGCTGAAGCCGGTTTCCTTCACCTCCCCTTGGGAAGTTAAAAAACAGCGAATGAGCAATCACGACAAGCTCTGTAAAAAGGCCTGCCCACATGACCTTGCAACTTGCACCTTCTAAACTGAGAGTGAATTAAAATAGCGAAAAAAAATTGAAAACCGTTTGTTCTCAAACGCGCTTTTGTATGTGAACGGAATCATTGAAGCAATTCTGTAGCCACACCGTATACGTACGAACGTATAAAGTTCGATAGGTAAACGAGATGAACCTATATTTTTTCACTGAATGTCCCGGTAGAGTACGGGACATTGTCCAGAAATCCAAATTTAGTTCAAATTCGCAATCTCAGTTTATTCAACTTCATGAGTCTGTTTACTTCGTCCAGATCAAAAACATTCTTCCTTCACTCAACTATGTCGAACTTTAATTTAAATCTAAATTAGTTTATTTTGCATTTAAATTAGGTACTGCTAACATTTTTCAACTATTCGATAGGTACCGCTTTATATCAGGAAATTAATGAATGAGTTATGAAATTCATAATTCATGTTAACTGTTAATGAGAAGTCAAGAATATTTATATTAATTTTTTTTCTGTACGATTCCGTTCTTCTTTCTTAGAACTTTTTTCATATATCTCGATATTTTGAGAATGCTACACGAAATGTTTACCTCATCATAAATAGGGAATTTTTTCATATATAAATTTGTGATATATGGAAAAATAGCCAATCAGAGGCTGTTTACGCTCAGCCGAAATTTTCTCTACACGATAGATTTTGAATTCCGAATTATTTAAAAATTACTCAAGGTGACAATGGCTACCGATAACATTTTCTGAAACTTTTAACAATGTTCGTTAGATATATAGAGTGTGATGTAAAGTGGTACTTGAACTACTCATGCTATAATAAAATATTCGGAACTTTATGTAGGACCTATGTATCTTCGTTTTGTATAATGTATAAACTCGAAACTGAATAATTTATCTAATCCTTTTATGGACATTTACGTCAACCTTTTGATATTTGATAAATCTATTATTAGAAGTCAACAAGGGTGGGAACTCAAAAAAGTTTTCATAGATTACTCCATCAACATAGTCGTTGGAGGACAACAACATTAAATATTTCATGTCAAGTTGATTGTGGAGATATAAGTTTTCAGTATGCATAGCGTGCTAGACTATACGAAATATTATTATTACGAAATATTATACAAACAGAAAATTGAACGACGGAAGGAAGTTAAGGCAAAAACCTGCCCTTGCGCAAAGCGCATATGGAAATTTTGACAAATTCGGACAAAATTTTGACATAACCCTAATTGTTTATCTACCAGAATTTCACAATCCCTAGCTAATAATTTATAATTTTTAGAAAAAGTCAATGATTGCCCATATGGCTGGTTAGAGAATGATTCAATGATTGAACCTTCCATATCTGTTCTGGCAAAGGTACTGTGGATGGCAATTAGCTGAAACGCTAACCTGAATGATGAAAATTATTTGATGATACTTGGAGTACCTTCTTCATTCAATACCTATAAAATTGATCAGAATATTCGAAAAATCGGTTTGTTGATTAACGGAAGCTACAATTGCACTTGCGCATAGAAGGTTCCGCCATTTTGACCATTTGGTACTTCTGTGTTTGTTTCATGGGATCTGCTTAAGTCCTTTCTTCTCTTATGTATATTGCCTGCACTGAGTTATATAACTCAGTGATTGCCTGGGATTTCCTTAGTCACGTGACAATGAGTCCATATCATAGATATCTGCTAGATCTATAATCAATGTGTAAGAAGTCAATGGTAATTACCAAACTTTCGATTTCCACGTGAATTTTAAAATAAATTGAAACAATATAAACCACACAATTAACTATGGATCTCAATATTTAAATCTCGAAGAAATAAGATAAATAGAAATGCAACAAAATGGAACGAACTGACAGTGCGCATGACTAAACGTTTTGATGATACAAAATTACTCTATGGCTATTTTGGAAAGTTTTTGGGGAAAAAAGAAAAGGAAAAGGGTGGTTCATACATATATAAAGATCAGAGGTTACTGAAATTTGTTATTAAGGTGGTAGCTACTGAAGAAGTAAGTACTTTTACCTCCATATTTGATTCAATTTTGACTAAGACATAGATATTGAACTTGTTTCAAATAATTTAGGGCTTGCTTTTTCGTTTGATTTTTATTTTGTTTTGATTTTCATTTCATTCAGTTTTGAATACCTAAAGTTTGTTGCTCAGTTCATTATACTCCTGATGGTAATAATTGTGTGTTGTTGTGATAATTGTTTTCATAAAGATGTACCTATAGACAATAGTAATTTTTTCATACATTCATACTCTGATATAATTTGAATTCGTTTTTTTTTCGCTTCTGGTATTGTTTAAGCTATTTTTATTTTTCAGCATTTTCATGTTGTCAATATTTTGTTCCAGAAATTAGCATTGAAGACGAAACTCTGGTGGTCATGTTTGTTTAAAATCTTTCGAAACCATTTTGTGAAGATTGTAACGAATCATTTTAACTCATGTTGAATAGCATTAACGAATGTGCGTGTTCAAATGAATAAATAAAGTAAAAAATAAAGTAAGAAATAAATAAATGAAAAAAGAGGTCAAATTTATCATATTTTAATAAAACGTTTCAGCTAGGGACTAGAGTCCATATTCCAGAACTTCGTACATGATATATAAATTTTTTTATTTAGTGTTGAGGCATTGAATACTTTGGCCATTAGTCAGTTATGTTCTGTGTGGACTTTGTTACCTGTCGTACACATCTATTTTTAATAAAACATTTCAACTAGAGACTAGAGCTGAAAGTAGATATTGGGGGATCGTTTTGATTCATCACCAACAAAAACTTCGAGAAACCAAAGCAACCCTAGACCCTGATACGGAACTTGATTGAAATCCTTAGCGGTAAATTCAAATTTTTCTGATCTGTGTGCAACAAAAGTAATATTTCATGACAGGCAACTGCCAATTCGGGTCACAAGCTATGGAACATAGAACTAAAGATAGTAGTAGTAATTTTTTCTACCTAGAAAAAAGGCTTTAGGTCCTATTACGATAATACTCATTCGAACGTCATGTATTAACGCATCTTCTCTTTAAAATTTATATTCATGTTTTATCTGCACTCGTTCTTTCGAAAAATAATATAAAATCTATGAACTCTACAATTTTGCGCCAAATCAATCCTCAATAACGTCAACGTCAACGTCAAGTCAAAAGTCAACGTCTCCCACCACTGTCTTGGTTAGGTTCAGAGAATTCAGAGATTTTTGTTTATGTTTATAGATGTATTGACACCAGTTGACACCTCAGTTTAATTTAAATCGATTTATATATTTTTATTGATAATTCAAAGAATTATTCTTTTTCGGACATCGAAATGCATAAGACAGTGCATAAAATCATGTAATATAAATATCAATTTTACATATTATTCCATTAACTCGCCTGATTTGTAGTTGTAAGCAAGTACCGGAGACTCTTTTGAAGAGAGAAGCTGCTAGAAATCACTTTCGAAAATTCGGAAGTGTGAAAAGAATTGTGCTTAGAACTGTTTCTCGAAATATATCTGTGGAGTATGGGGGAGAAGAAGCGATAGAGAACGTTCTCAAACATGGCAATGTCTACGATGATAAAAATTTTGTTATTTCGAGAGACACATCCGTTGTTTCGGAAAAGAAACAAACTAAAAAAAGAGAAATCGACGATAGAACACTTAAATATATCTGATGAAGTAATGAAAGAATTAGATGCCTTGGGAGGAGGCCCCTCATTAGCATTAGTCAATAAAAGCAATGTTAGGCGAGAAGGTGAAGTAAATCATTAATTATTCCAGGGTTTGAGTGCTCATTTAATTTATTTACAGTAGTGAACAAAGACAAACTTAGAAAAGCGGTCCAAAGATGAGTGCTTGTAGATAAAGAAAAGGTCATAATAAAAAAAATAAATCAATCGTATTCCCTAGAAACAAAGACTATCAAGAACTTCTAGAAATAATATATCAGCCGGCACACACAATTGAAGAAAAATACAAAGTGTTAGATGCTCGGGATAAAATTTCACGAATTTTACGAAAACAGAATGGTGCCACTGATGGCTTTTTGAAAGGGACATGTGTCCAGAGAAGGAACAACTGTTGAGGGTCATTCAGCATCAAGTAAGGCAGTCCATATGATTATTAAGGCTACCAAAATCAACTCTCTAAATTTGCAACTAAGTCACACAAAATGTTTTCGAAAATACTGAAACAAAATGAGACATCAATGAAATTGCTGAAAATGTGTAATTTATATCTGAATTAAAATTTTTGGGGAGTCGTTTAATTTTTGTTTCAACTTTTTATTTTTCAAGGTTTCGGACTACGAGCAAAATTCTTACAGAGAGTTGGATCCCAGTCTCGCCATGAAACAAAACTCGAGGAGTTCTGCTGATCAAGAATCCCCTCTTCCGCATGAACTGGGACCTGTTGAGGTTTTAAGAAACAGGATGTTGCACCTTATTCACAAAATAATGCCCCAAATAGATTCCTCAAATGTAAGTAGTTTTTTTTTATATATTTCAAATTCTTCACAAATTTGTTCAGAAATGTTTACATGAGTTAATTGTATCACCCCGTTCAAGCTTTCGCACATACAGCCATATTTAAATTATATATGTATGATTGTTTATTAAATTGTATGTGATAATTAAGGTTGAAAATTTTATGTGTAACATGGTCTTTTGTAATGGGGTTGATCCCGTATAAATAAATAAATATATCCTACATTTTGACAGTTCTCTCGAATTTCTGTTAAGCAGCTGTCAAAATGTGAGAAATGTCATGATAAAGTTGACAAGAAATGAGTCGTTTTGACAGCAACAAAAATTATTTTGCAGGTTAATGTGGCAGAATGGTACCATTTCATCTGGGATCGAACAAGGAGCATACGAAAAGACATAACACAGCGAGAACTATGCTGTCCGAGAGCAGTAGAACTTATCGAGCAGTGTGCTCGGTTTCACATCTACTGCAGTTCCTGTTTAGTCGCCGAAGACCCCTCAGTGTTCGATCAAAAGATAAACACCGAAAATCTAACAAAGTGTCTGCAAACGCTGAAATATTTATACCACAATTTGAGGTTAAAACAGCAGAACTGTCCTAACGAAGCTGAATTCAGGGCCTATATAATTCACCTGAATCTTAACGATGGCAATTTGTTGTCGGAGGTAAGTTTTTAAAAAGTTTCATTAGAAGTTCAGCGTAACACAAAGTTTTTTCTTCATAGGTCCAGAGACTTCCAACAGACATCAAGTCCTCGCCCCAAGTAAAAGAAGCTATGCAGATTTATTTCGCACTGAACTCCAATAATTACGTCAAGTTCTTTAAATTCGTGAGGAGTACCTCCTATCTGAATGCTTGCATTTTAATGAGGTATTTCATGCAAGTACGCATTCGTGCAATCGACGAAATGATTAAAAGCTTCACTCTGAGGGTAATGAAAGCCGTTTACCCCTAGAAACTTTGAAATTCAACCTAGGCTTTGAAACGATAGACCACACCGTAGAATTCTTACAGACTTGCGGACTAGAAGTAGACGATTCGAAAACACGAGTCACGTTGGACAAATCTGCGTTTGTCACTCCGGATCTCACCTACACCGCCCTAGACAGTTCAATCGACTTGGTGGAATCCAAAAGGGGCGATTTGTCCGTCGGAGAGGTCGTTTACGGAGGGAAACTCCCCAGTTTCGAGCTTCACCTTCCCAAGAGTAGCTTCAATGGTGATGGAATCTTGGAGAAACAAAGTTTCACCGAAGGGATTTTAGAGCAATCCTACGATGAAAAATCTTCCGATGAGACCCAGGAGATGATTGATTTGTCATCTGAAGATGCTGCCGGATCGTCTGAAACTCGTTCGACAGATCTAGATGATGGTGCTTCGTACGAAAAGAGCATATTTACGTTGGATGAAACTCATGGAGATTTAAGCACAATTTCGGTACTTCCGATAAAAACTGATCACGATAATGGTCATAGTTCGAAGGAGAGCATATTTAATAATCTTCGGGCCACAACCAATGTAGGTCGAGATATTTTCGGAAATAAAATGGTTAAAAATATATTCGGAGATAAAAGAATGAACTTGGACCAAATTAAATCCAAAGTTGAAATAACGAACACGGAGGAAGAACCTGAGAGAGTTCAAGAATTCCCCGAGACGAGAAATTACTTGGAATGTTCTCCTAAACACCGACATACGTTGACGCCAGAACCATTGTTGCCAAATGATGAAACATCATCTGAGGAGAGTGACGAAAAAGAACTTGGGGCATCTATATACCAACAATTCTTTCCAAACGGAAATGAAGATGAGTCGGAAATCGAGTCACCTCATAAAGAAACTAAAGAAGAATCCATCGAATGTGAGGTAGAAGGTTTACTGATAGAGGTAGTGGACGAAGTAGCGAAAAAAGTAACAGCAGAAAAAACTAGAGAATCTGAGGTCGAGGAAACAAAAGAGAATGTTGACGAAATTCGTAACAAATGGAGACAATATGTTCACAAGAAAGAAAGGGAAAGAACAGCCTTCGATATGTTCCTAGCTCGCTCAGTACCAGCTACCCTAGAAGAAGGAGCAGCAGCCTATGGCTTGCCATCGTACATAATCGATGCGCTCCAAAATAAACCTTTGAAAAAGTCTAAAATGTGGGACTACGAAGAAAAGGAAACCAAAGCAGACATGCTCAAGTTCAGTCAAATTTTGAACGAACGTTATCGTAGTTTGGGGGTGAAGAAAAACCCCATCGATCCGAGCTTGAAAATATACTGGAAGTGCATTATATCCCTCCCGGAAGAAGTCGAATACTGTCCTCACACCGCCTTCCTGAAAAAAAGCGTCGACAAATATTTAGATTGGAAGAACAGCGAACATCCGCTGATAGTTCAGGAATTCGCCGAATCAAATGTGGTGAGGCTCTGTTTCACCAAGGAGACAGGTATCGGCGACTCCAAAAACGACGCCAACGCTTTGATATTCGTCGGAAGATATATGAACTCTGATTTGTACGAAAGAATACTGAATAAGTTTCTAACAACCGGGATAAATTGCACAGTTCCAATTGTCGTGATCTTAGAAGATCCCTTGAAGAAGGACAAGAAGCTAGACGCACTGGTGGAGCGGGGAATCATCTCAGGCTACCGGATAATTTCGAGTTACAAAGACCTCGCCTTAGAAAAACTGCTGGAAAAAGCGTTGTATTACTTGATGGAAAAAGCCAGTGCACCCCCTCCGATCACAGTGAATTTCATGCAGAACATATTATTCAAAGACTACCTCTGCTCGGAATCTTGGAAAAAGGTCACCTGTTCTGTCGGAAGCAACTGTGCTTTCAAGGATTGCCTGAAAAACCCCAACACGGTGTTCAAATTGTACAATGACGGTTTGAAGAGATTAAAGGAGATAGTCCTGGACAAGTCCTGCTTCGAGTTCGGACAATTCTCTGAGGAATTCAGGCAGTTCGAGGAAGGGTATTCCTTTGACTACAAGCATCTCCCAGAGTTTGGCGAGGACAAAGAGTACAAGAACTCTGTCAGCAAAATCTTCGATTACGTTATGCCGATACAACTTTTTTCGAGCTGGCCGCCTACGAATCACGCCGATTTGGAAGATATCGTATGGGAGTTTTCTGTTCGGAACTTCGGAATCTCATCCAGCGAGTTTTGCCAAAAGCTATTTCAAGATCTCCAAAAGAAGGGAAAAGACAATATTACTCACCTGCAAAACATAGTATGGACAGAGGCTTTAGATGCGATTTTCGCAGAAAAATTCAGGATATACGAGCAATTCCTGAACTGTAAGATGCCAGATTCGTGGCATTTTCACAACAACCTTCTCGTCGTTTATCACACCGCTGCGATGGAAAGCTTCCTGTCCATGGAGTGGCTGAATGTCGCCCATCCGATCATCAAGAAAGAGCTGAGATACAATATGGGCTTTGACAACGGTTTTACAGACGAAGAAGACCGTTACGAATCGATTAACAGAGAGATCGCAGAAATTATTGCCAGGGCTGAACTATCTTCAACGCATGAAACACATGATGGATTCGACTTTGATTTCTTCACGTTTGAACAAGAAATGAAAGACTTGAGCAGATGTCTGATGGTTTCCAAAAGGGTGACTTCGAGGCTCCAAGATCACTTTGATGATATAATGAAAATAGAATAACAAAAGGCTGACGATGGGATTCAATTGAATTAGGAGTCTAAACGATGATCAACATCTCTCGCAGAATTACCAATCGTGACAAAGATTCTAATAAAATGAGAAAAATTGAGGTTACAGCATGAGCAGTGCATGAGGACATACACATCTACACACGGTACGTCCAGAAAATTTGTAAAAATATGCCAGTGTGTTCATATTTTCAGAGTTTATGACACAACAAGTTTCAATCATGTTTGCGAAATTGATTGAAATGCATTTAACACGGTTCTGAAAAGTGATATTTTTTTATAATTCATGTTTCTCGGGTAAAATTTATTGTCTATCGATCGATTACCCGGAACTTTACGATGTGAAATTTGTTTCTTCATTGTAATGTTTGTTTCTCATTAATTCGATATTTCACTTTTTAGTGAATATTTCTCAACAACTTTAATTTTACTTTATTCTTTGTCATATTTTATACATTAATGACTGTTGATTACTATGCAATAATTTTGTATTTCTACTCTTTTAATTGAATCCAATATACCATTGTTACAAATTATTTATGTTTTCTTTTGCTACAATCTCCATTCTTTAGAAAAAAAAGGGAAATTGAAATGTTTCAAAGGGATGTCAGGAAAAAAACTCTTTAGTAACAAATAAATATATTAAACTAAATATTTAAAATACAAATTCATAAAGAGTTATTATGGAAGGTGTAAAAGAACAACAATCTACAAACTTTTCATAACTAGAGAGTTTATTGATAAAACTGGAACATTTGAGGTACCTGCCAGTGGCGTAACGTACACATTTTTTCTTTATCTTTTTAAGAACTAATTGATAGTAAAAACTAATTATCTGCTAATTAATTAAAATCATTAGAGAAATTAATGATGTATTAGGCTTATCAGACAGCAAAAATTTACAAATGTTTGATATGATTACTCATATTGAATCTAGCTAAATCTAAAAATTAAATTCAAAGAACAGTTAAAATGATGGAATAGATTGTCTTATGAATATGATTTATTACGAAATCTTTAAAGTATATATCGATTCAAATTAATGCAGTTCGTTTTTTGAATATTATATAATGCACTATAGGAATAATTTAAAAGATCAAAATGCGCTGCAAACTCAACACTTTCTGGAGCAGTAAGCATTTTTGGGAGCGCTTTCAATTTATGTTAGGTAGCGGTAGCGGAATCTTAGTCCGGTAAATGAAGCCAATGATCAAACAGAAAGTTTTCGGTTGGTTTCGAGAACCAGGATGAGCTCCCTTCAACGGCTTCATATTGTTTTCCGAAATTTTTTTTTTTCTCTTTTTCACATGTATCTGAAAATGCAACGAAAGGAGGGCTTCTTGTGTTATTTTGGAAAATCAAGCGCTGGATCGAATATATTGAGAAAACCAATAACGTAGAGTGTGCTTTCTACAGTTCAATATGTTTAAAAAAAACCCTACGAGGAGCCACATCAATCCATCCAGTCAATTTTTCGTTTCACTCGATCGAATTTTCGAAAAAATTAAAGGATCACGATTTTTGCTCTGGAAAGCTCATAATCTACAAAAAACTTTCGAGCTTTTCCACAATTCCATTGCATATAGTGCTTTCATTTCTAGAAAACGAAAAATTCGAAAATTTAAGGAAATAGTTACATCCGGCATTACCAATATACCTACAAAGCGTACCCACCATATGTGGAGGTTGGGCGGTCGGATTTTCGCTTCTTTGTTCGTGTGTGTTTTTGTTTGAAGTGTTGAGGTTTCGACAAAAAAAACCGGTTAATGTATTAATGAAAAGTAGAGAAAAACAATATACGATTATCGTGTGAAAAAAGACGTATTATAACTTTTTGTGTGAAAATCAATTAAATTGATTCATTTTCTACTTCTTCCATCAACCTAGGCAATATATGAAAAAAAAAGAGTCGACAAATATTTAAATTGGAAGAGCAGTGATTATTCGCTGATGGTTCAGAAATTTTCCGGATCCATTGTGGTGGGTGGTGAGATTCTGTTTCACCCTTAGACTATAACCGATTTCAAGCGAATAACCTGGTCCTCATTGGTAATTACCAACTAGGACCAACTGCATTCAAGCGACTTCGGTCATTGTAGGTTATAATCATTTTACAAGGATTATCCCTGAAGACTATAACCGTAGATAACCACGGTCATTACTGGTTATTCGCTTGAAATCGGTTTATATATAGACTATATAGTCTAAGGTTTCACCAAGGAAACAGGTATCGGCGACGCCAAAAACGTTGCCAACGCTTTGATATGCGTCGGAAGTTATCTGAACTCGCATTTGTACGAAATAATCTTGAACAAATTTTTAATATAACGAAGGGCCGGTTTTACAATCGAAAGTTAACCTTTATGGTTAGGTTACCGGCACTCGATGGTTAACTCGTACCTGGCGTTTTACAATAATTTTACCGATGGAGGTTTCGTAACTATGAGTTGAGTTTAAATTTTATTAAGTTGGTAGAAAAAAATGGTTCTTTTGATCTAAATGGTAGGTCGGACGCATTAACAAATTTATAAGACGTCATATTCAAAGATTATAGAGTATAAAGATGGGAAACGAAGCGACTGCAGTGATGTCAGCGACATCTGTTTTTCAAAAGTAATCGGTCTATGGTTAAAATATTTAATTAGGGTCCATTTGGCATAGATTATATAAAGATTATTAGTAGGCTGTTGTCATTTTTGAAAGAAATACTTGAATAAATATTTTTGCTGAATGATGATTGTATTTTCTCGCGTATTTTCCACTGAAATAACTCGAAATCTACAAGAGTACCACCTAGCTCACTCCATAATCTTGGTTTGTGTGATTTTCTGTTATAAATTTTGTGTTAAAGACTGGCCGACATTCGAAATGCATGGTGATTAATTGCAGAAATAATAATCTTGAATGTGCATTCTTTTCATTATCAAAGAGAATAGAAATGTAAGTTTTGAAACTCGTATCATGTAATTGTCTTGTTCATTGCTTTTTATTTTCAGTGTTGTCAAATGGATAGAGGTTTCGGGGTAAAAATATATTGTTCTGGATAATTTGTTTGCGAACCGAATTTTCTTCGGTCTCATTCATTAGATCAAAAAGTTCCACTCATATAGGCAATGGTGGTCAGAAGAACGACTTATAGAGGTGGTGGTTCTCTTGACGACCCTTCCAGCAGTTCGACTCATCTACTAGACCCTCTAGACTGATTGAGGTTAAAATACACTGGGTAAGATATGTATGAATCGGGTCCAGAACAACTGTTTGACTTATCGATGTTCGATTTATCGAGAGTTCACTCACAATAAGTTCTTGAAATTGTTATGATAATTCTTTAATATGTGAAAAAAATTTTGAAATGTACTCAATTTCATAATTATTGTATTGTAGTTGATTTTACACAATCATTTCAAATAAAAATATAAAGAATCCAGAAGCGTATTTCATTTGATTCAGAGCAATATGCAGAAGAAAAGATCATCTTGATCAAAAAGCGGAGCCCTGCTTTTTTTTTGTCGATCAGGATATTTTTTTAAAAGCTCGACAAAGTATTTAATTAAATGAAAATTTATGAGAAATGTGTTTCGAATTTCACGCCTATTAAAATAGTTTTCTGTACTGAATAATGTTTTCAGCGTCATCTATGTGTCACAAGTAAGAAACTAGCCAAGTAGTCGGATTTTAGTACCACAGATACAAGGGCGTTTCCCATCTTTATACTCTATAATCTTTGATTAGGGTCCATTTGGCATAGATTATATAAAGATTATTAGTAGGCTGTTGTCATTTTTGAAAGAAATACTTGAATAAATATTTTTGCTGAATGATGATTGTATTTTCTCGCGTATTTTCCACTAAAATAACTCGAAATCTACAAGAGTACCATCTAGCTCACTCCATAATCTTGGTTTGTGTGATTTTCTGTTATAAATTTTGTGTTAAAGACTGGCCGACATTCGAAATGCATGGTGATTAATTGCATAAATAATAATCCTGAATGTGCATTCTTTTCATTACCAAAGAGAATAGAAATGTAAGTTTTGAAACTCGTATCATGTAATTGTCTTGTTCATTGCTTTTTATTTTCAGTGTTGTCAAATGGATAGGGGTTTCAGGGTAAAAATATATTGTTCTGGATAATTTTTTTGCGAACCGAATTTTCTTCGGTCTCATTCATTAGATCAAAAAGTTCCACTCATAGAGGCAATGGTGGTCAGAAGAACGACTTTTAGAGGTGGTGGTTCTCTTGACGACCCTTCCAGCAGTTCGACTCATCTACTAGACCCTCTAGACTCATTGAGGTTAAAATACACTGGGTAAGATATGTATGAATCGGGTCCAGAACAACTGTTTAACTTATCGATGTTCGATTTATCGAGAGTTCACTCACAATAAGTTCTTGAAATTTTGTTATGATAATTCTCTAATATGTGAACAAATTTTTGAAATTGACTCAATTTCATAATTATTGTATTGTAGTTGATTTTACACAATCATTTCAAATAAAAATATAAAGAATCCAGAAGCGTATTTCATTTGATTCAGAGCAATATGCAGAAGAAAAGATCATCTTGATCAAAAAGCGGAGCCCTGCTTTTTTTTTGTCAATCAGGATATTTTTTTAAAAGATCGACAAAGTATTTAATTAATTGAAAATTTATGAGAAATGTGTTTCGAATTTCGCGCCTATTAAAATAGTTTTCTGTACTGAATAATGTTTTCAGCGTCATCTATGTGTCACAAGTAAGAAACTAACCAAGAATCGTAGTCGGATTTTAGTACCACAGATACAAGGGCGTTTCCCATCTTTATACTCTATAATCTTTGGTCATATTCATCAAAAGATCTGAGGCGGCCAATTTCGAAAAAATTACGGACAAAGCAAAGTCAGCCTCTAAATTCAAAATTTCATTTTTATTTCACATAAACCGATTTCAAGCGAATAACCAGTTATGACCGCGGTTATCTACGGTCCTGCCTGCGGTTATCTACGGTTATAGCCTTCAGCGATATTCCTTGTAAAATGATTATAACCATAGAGATAGTATAAGGGGAGATGCGATTTCGTAACTAAAACGGGACCAGGTCCGCCACATTGGTACGACACATTTGTCAAGCGGTCGTTGACCTTGATGTTTCGTGTTCGGTTGTGAGTTTTGTGAAAATTATTTATATTTGAAGGACAATCTTCGTTGAACTAATTGAACAAAATGGTTTCTTGTGCTGTGCGAAGTTGCTGTAGCCGGGATGGCGTGGATTAGAAGAAATCATCAGGAATTACATTTCATAGGTTAATATCAACAATGTACAGGGTCGGTTTAAGTAGATTTGATGTCTGATACTAGAGATTCCTTTTTATATTCATTTAGAGATTTGAAGAATGTAAAGGGTCTTCAATACCCTTCAGAGGATGTCATCAAAATTTGCTTAAAGACCGAAAAAATCATGAAGCGTGAAATCATTATAGTTGGTCAAAACTGTGTGTCAATTACAAGTATTAATAATAGGATATTTAATAAAGTTGTTTCATCAAACATCTTTTCATTTTTAATTGATCACAATTTTGATCAGTGTTTTTTGGATAATCACCGATTATTATTGATCAAAAGCATAATAAAGAAATATTACAATATAAGAATGATTTCTCTCTTTAAGTATAAAGTTAGCAAATCAACTGGTATTAGGCACCAAAATAACAAAATTGTACTGTTTGAGGGACAGTAAAACTGTTAATCGAGTAAATTTTTTTGTTTGTGAAAGGGGAACTTAGTTATTGAATACGAGAGAATGTTTGGAACATTCAGATATTTCTAAGATTTTATGTAAAAGTTTCCTGTCATAATATAAATTTTTTTAACTAGGTTTACATATTTTAATATATATGTATATTATATAATTTTTTATATTCATTATTTATATTTTAAATAAATTTTTCACCTTATACAAAATCTGTACTTTGCCTATTATTATACGAGAACCTACCATAAGAGAAAGTAATATCTACTCGTGTATATATCCTTCAAACCAAAAAGAGGGTAGGTATTCTATAATAAAAAATCTAGCTGTTTTTAATATAAGAAAAAAATTGTTGATCTTCCACCTATACAAACTGAGTCATGATGGAAGAAGTAGCTCAATATTTGAAGGAACGTTAACGGGTACAACTTCCAGAGATGTTATTGAATATTACTAGTTGTTTCTGCTAATGAAAGAAAACAAAATTTTCCCTTACATTAGAAAAACTCAGAAGAATTGAATCTCCCTCAAAAATGTTCTCAAAATAAGTTTAGTATTGTTTTAGTATATAAACCGTTGAAATTCATTTTTATTTCATAAATATTAAAAATCTTGATGTTTATTCTGCTTCATCCATAAATTAGCCTGTGATTCATTTACTCCGACCCTGTCCAATTTGTGGTTCTGTGGCCGAAACCGCCACATTGGTACGACACTTTGCCCCGCCCAGTGGACCCGTTTTATGTGGAAATCGTTGAATGCAACAGCGTCTCCTTCTATACTATCTCTATGGATTATAACCGACAATGACCGAAGTCGCTTGAATGCAGTTGGTCCTAGTTGGTAATTACCAATGAGGACCAGGTTATTCGCTTGAAATCGGTTATAATTTATTATGTAAGTCTGAAGGACTTAGCTCAATTGCCTTAAATGCAGCTATTTATTTATTTTATTTTCAAGAGGAGTATCTAGAATGAATATCTTAAGTCGAAAATTGGCATTGATGGATAAGAAATGTGCCTTGCAGAATATTAAAATCGATGATTGATTTATACAAGAATATATTCAAAGTTTTTTATTTCAGTTTGATAATGGTTTCCACAGTTTTGTCTATGCATACATGAGTTCAATTATTTCTGTTATTCAATCTTTTGAAATACATGTTTATGAAGGTATCTCTAGTAGAAGTACTTGTATTATGCCTTTGATCGGGAAATTCTGAAAGATCAACATTTGTAGTGAATTCTACAGCAGCTTCTCCTTCATCATTGACTGGGGGGATCAATTCTTTCTGGTCACATGCTATGTTATGAAGAAAGGCTGTTGCCACAATCACAGCTTGAGCTGTACCATGGCAAGGGCTGGAAAGCGACGTTTCCACAGAGCATACTGTCTCTCAACGAAATTTCTTGTACGAATATGTGATTCGTTAAATAAGCTTTCAGAAGGTGTCCTTGGATTTGCTTAAGGTGTAATTAATTCCAAAGCCACTATCTCCTACATTCTTATGAAAAAGAGAGCTAAAATAATACAATAAATGTTGAAACAAAAAGAACCTGAGCTGAGGTAAAAAAAAGAACGGGGTATCATAACATTCTTCGTATGATACTAAAGAATCAAAACTGACAATACTTAAGAGTATTGATAGCTCTAGTTACACGTCTCACAACCAAACTTGCAGTTGCTTTGCTAACACCAGCAAAATCTCCATTACATCTGAAGAATGATCCAGAAGCATAATAGTTTGTGAGTTGAAGCTGCCGACTTGCAGATAGACAATCAATTCTGAAAATAAAATCTTTTTTATAAAAATGTACTTACAAAAGTATTGCATTTTAACTACCTTCTAGTTGGATGAGCTATCAAATGTTCTATTTGGCTGAGAATATCCAAAACGCATCTTTTTGATAATCTGAATCGTTTGAAAAAATCATTATCGTCGTAAATATCGAAATAATTTGGTCTATGACGGATCACCTTAGGACATTGTTTAATAAGTCAGTGGTCTACGATAATCCTCTTCATCACTGCTATAAGCGTTTATACCATAACCCATTAAATCCATAACCGATTTCAAGCGAATAACCAGTAATGACCGCGGTTATCTACGGTCCTGCCTGCGGTTATCTACGGTTATAGCCTTCAGGGATATTCCTTGTAAAATGAATATATTGTATAACCTACAATGACCGAAGTCGCTTGAATGCAGTTGGTCCTAGTTGGTAATTACCAATGAGGACCAGGTTATTCGCTTGAAATCGGTTTATAGTTAGTTGAAGTTACAGCGCCAAAATTCGCCTATGATGAAAATGAAAGGCACAGAAAATACAGAACACCATGCATATACATATAAACTTCTATACCGCTAGCATTGGCCCGTTTACCTGCATTCATTTGAAGCAGCGATCACGTGGTACAATTGTCCCCCAGCTATGCACTGCGCATGCGCGAAAACATAACCTCAAATATTTCCAAATACGCGATTCAAGGGTAGGTTGCGCCCTCTGTAAACATTGAGTTTGCTGAAACACTTTGTGTTGTACTTTCTTGTTTATGATATCTTTGAGCGAGTTAATATATTATAATATAATATATTCTTAAGTTGAATGATGGATTCATACGAAACTAGAGTATTCCTCACTTTAAGTGAATAATTCACATATTTGGGAGCCGTTCGAAAAAGTAGGAGTGTCTTAGAAGATGGATACAAATAAATTATAAAAATAGGTTTCATTTACTTAACATTATAGGAGAAGCAATCACAAAGGCTTGGGTCCCGTAAATTGCTGGTGTTATTATGGGATGTAATGGTCATAATGCAAAATAAGAAACATGTAATTGGGATTTTATATCTGTATCAAATTTCATGAAAACTTTCGTCAAGTAACTGAAGATACTAATAAATCCTTGTTAACATGAAGATGAAACAAATTTTCAAAACAAATAAACAATAAGTTTATTCCCATAATTGAACAATTGCCAATGAAATAGCATATGTTAAACAATTACAACCATCCAGGTTTCTATTCTGACATACCTTTATACTTTCAATTTTTTTAAAGAACTAGAAGACATTTGTATACAAGGTGAGTCAAAAATGTATTCCAAGCTTTCTGAGGGTGAAAGTATCAGAAATGTAGAAGTGTAATAAAAAAATGTATTAAGGGACATTTATACACGAAATTTTAATCTGGTGGCATTCACCGTTCAGAAGTTATGCAGAGAATTTTTTAATTTCATCAACTTTGGAAGGATATATCTCCCTCAATATGCATTTTGGTCCATGAGTTTAACAAACTTTACTTATTTTTCAATGTACTATTAACCCCAGAAAGCTTGGTACACACCTTGGGCTCACTTGGTATATATAATTTGGACACTATAAAGTAAAATTTATGAACAAAGTAATCAAAAGATATTTGAACAGTACATACTGATAAGGAACTACTTTCAAAACGTATCATCTGAAAAAAATCGAAGTTGACATATTCACTTCTGCAGAATTTCTTGCTTGTGTCTAGCATATGAAAAGAATTCATCCCTGTTATGCTCTTTAAGTTTTTGTCAGTTATTGTATTGTCACATATTTTCCGAATTTTCAAACTATCAACTGCAACATCTTCATACTTAACTTTTGCCAAACCACATTAAGCTTCCGCAGCCAACCGTTCGTCGGTTGTTCTGGATATTTCCTGAAATTATAACTTAAATATAATGACCATGAGAATATTTCAGTTCTTTACCTGTGTAGGGAGCTCTTTGTCAATTTCTGGATCTCCCATTGATCCATAATTGATTTTCAACAGAAAATGAATTACTTTTAATTGAAAAGAACATTATGCAAATAAAAATTATTACAATTGGCTATGCAGGCTCATATTTGATTATAGTCGGTCTTTTCTGTATGGTAGTGGTTTCATGAGATCCCTTAGGAAGTTTTTTTGTAGGAACTGCATTTCTTTTCAGCATTTAACATGGTCCTTGTTAGCACGACGTTTACATCCATTAAACTCCGATTTTCGGAATATTGCTTCTTATATCATTCATTTTCAAACACATATAAATCAACGAGAAGTAGAAAATGAACTTTGAAGCTTTCAACTCTCACCAACAACTGTAGAAAAAGTAAATACACGAACAATCACTGTGAAATCAGTACAATCTCAAAGTAAGGGATACTCACAATTAGTTTGAAATTTTTGCCGCTAGGTGGTTTCGAGATGAAGTTGAATCGCCTATAGTTATATTCACTTGTCAAAGTGTAATGTCAGATCATTGACCTATTATACTATAGTATATGTATAGTAGGTCAATGTGTCAGATGTTAAAAACGTAACCTCACTTTTTCTCTATTTGTCAAATTCTGAGTTTGCGCATGCGCAGATTGTTGTTTGGGTCAACGGACATGGCAACTAGATTGCATCAATTTTATTTTCACGTTAGCAGTATACGCGATTCAAGGGTAGGTTGCGCCCTCTGTAAACATTGAGTTTGCTGAAACACTTTGTGTTGTACTTTCTTGTTTATGAAGATCTTTGAGCGAGTTAATATATTATAATATAATATATTCTTAAGTTGAATGATGGATTCATACGAAACTAGAGTATTCCTTACTTTAAGTGAATAATTCACATGTTTGGGAGCCGTTCCAAAAAGTAGGAGTTGGGTACAAATAAATTATGAAAATAGTTTTTATTTACTTAATATTATAGGAAAAGCAATCACAAAGGCTTGGGTCCCGTAAATTGCTGGTGTTATTATGGGATGTAATGGTCATAATGCAAAATAAGAAACATGTAATTGGGATTTTATATCTGTATCAAATTTCATGAAAACTTTCGTCAAGTGACTGAAGATACTAATAAATCCTTGTTAACATGAAGATGAAACAAATTTTCAAAACAAATAAACAATAAATTTATTCCCATAATTGAACAATTGCCAATGAAATAACATATGTTAAACAATTACAACCATCCAGGTTTCTATTCTGACATACCTTTATACTTTCAATTTTTTTAAAGAACTAGAAGACATTTGTATACAAGGTGAGTCAAAAATGTATTCCAAGCTTTCTGAGGGTGAAAGTATCAGAAATGTAGAAGTGTAATAAAAAAATGTATTCAGGGACATTTATACACAAAATTTTAATCTGGTGGCATTCACCGTTCAGAAGTTATGCAGAGAATTTTTTAATTTCATCAACATTGGAAGGATATATCTCCCTCAATATGCATTTTGGTCCATGAGTTTAACAAACTTTACTTATTTTTCAATGTACTATTAACCCCAGAAAGCTTGGTACACACCTTGCGCTCACTTGGTATATATAATTTGGACACTATAAAGTTAAATTTATGAACAAAGTAATCAAAAGATATTCGGACAGTACATACTGATAAGGAACTACTTTCAAAACGTATCATCTGAAAAAATCGAAGTTGACATATTCACTTCTGCAGAATTTCTTGCTTGTGTCTAGCATATGAAAAGAATTCATCCCTGTTATGCTCTTTAAGTTTTTGTCAGTTATTGTATTGTCACATATTTTCCGAATTTTCAAACTATCAACTGCAACATCTTCATACTTAACTTTTGCCAAACCACATTAAGCTTCCGCAGCCAACCGTTCGTCGGTTGTTCTGGATATTTCCTGAAAATAATTTATAAAACTTAAATATAATGACTATGAGAATATTTCAGTTCTTTACCTGTGTAGGGAGCTCTTTGTCAATTTCTGGATCTCCCATTGATCCATAATTGGTTTTCAACAGAAAATGAATTACTTTTAATTGAAGAGAACATTATGCAAATAAAAATTATTACAATTGGCTATGCAGGCTCATATTTGATTATAGTCGGTCTTTTCTGTATGGTAGTGGTTTCATGAGATCCCTTAGGAAGTTTTTTTGTAGGAACTGCATTTCTTTTCAGCATTTAACATGGTCCTTGTTAGCACGACGTTTACATCCATAAATACAACATTAAACTCCGATTTTCGGAATATTGCTTCTTATATAATTCATTTTCAAACACAAATAAATCAACGAGAAGTAGAAAATGAACTTTGAAGCTTTCAACTCTCACCAACAACTGTAGAAAAAGTAAATACACGAACAATCACTGTGAAATCAGTACAATCTCAAAGTAAGGGATACTCACAATTAGTTTGAAATTTTTGCCGCTAGGTGGTTTCGAGATGAAGTTGAATCGCCTATAGGGTTTAATAGGTATATGACACCATGATACTAAAACTGTTGTATCATGACAGAACAATAACAATAACCGATTTCAAGCGAATAACCAGTAATGACCGCGGTTATCTACGATTATAGTCTTCAGGGATATTCCTTGTAAAATTACCGAAGTCGCTTGAATGCAGTTGGTCCTAGTTGGTAATTACCAATGAGGACCAGGTTATTCGCTTGAAATCGGTTTATGTGAAAGGTCTATGAAAATGTTGACTTGACATCAGATATTTTGATGTTCTGTATATTCGTGTTCTGTGGTTCTGTGTATCAGATGGTACGTTCGTTTTGGACGCTCCGTTCACTCCTTTAACTCTTTTCGCGCCGTATGCGTTCGTGATTGGATTCTGGAGTAAAAAGTGCGTCGAACACTGCGTTCGTTTTTGATAGCGTGGGGTAAGTATAGAGGGAATGGAGCTCGCTCCTAAAGCCCCACCTCGTGAAGCCCGTGACCCGGGGTGAGCATGCGTATTGCGTATTAGACAATTTCAAAATAACAGCTGATCAGTTTGTTTATTTATTTTCAATTCGATTTCGTTTTGTTTTCTTTAATTGAAACTATATTCTTCTTTACTAATATTATGTCGACGTTAATAAACTTCTTTTTCTAGAGAAACTTTAGGGTTACCGGGCTAGGCTTGGATATCATTATCAATATAATGAATTTTTTTTATGAAAACTTCAAAAGTAGAAAGCGACATTCTAAAAAGTTGTTTAAACTGCCTATTAGGCATTCCTGGTACTACTTCTTCTGCAAAGTCGTAAATTTTTTAGCTAATTTCATTTTCTTCATCAGAAGAATCTTCAAAAAACAAATCTCGGCAAAAGTTTATTATTGGAACGACTTGGGAGAATGCAGTAAAAGAATGTATAGATAATTCTGAATATTTTTTGAAGACAGTAATCTCAGAAAACAAGAGTTCGATTGAAATCTAAAAATCAAAACATAAGATTAGAGGTTAGTTTCAAACGCTCTTCCAGCTCCGGAGCGTTCGACATCGGTTAATCAAACACCGCAAGCTCTGAAGTCACGTGACTAAAACGCCGCTCTCACTCCACTCCAACTCCATAAGTACAAATCGAACGTAGCTATAGTCTCTGCTTGACATTACTCCACAGTAGAGTTGTTAAAGAACAGGTTAATTTGTGGAACAGTTCTGAACTGTTCCGTTCTCGAGAAAGAACCTGTTCTATTAACCTGTTCTTTTGTTCACCTGTTCTCTGCATTTGAAATGCTTGTTTTCTCGGAAATCATTGGCGTAACTAGGGCATTGCGGGGGGAGGGTGGGTGGTGCCCCACCAATTAAAGAAAATCTTCCAATTTTTGTATCTTATTTCTTTCATACTCATGTGTTCACAATCATCTCAATGATAACATATTTCGAAGATATGATTCTCCGGATATATCTTTTTTCTCTAAAGAACGAAATATTTTCTAGTCTGTCATAGGATCATTAGAAAAATCTCTTGAACTACTTATCGAAAAGAGATCGACCGTTATGCGTTATGATGGTATCATATTTTATCAGTGAAGTTGACAAAAATATTTCATTACCCAAAATATTTTAAATGTTAGCAAATGTTAACATATCAATTATATTCTTTTTGACATAAAGAACATCTTTTTTTTTCGAACTAAAAATATGATAATGATTGCTTTGTTTAGAGCTTGCTTTCAGATCAAATAAGTCAAGTCATTGCTCTTTACGAAATGCGAAACAGCCAGCAACCTGCTCCTTTAAAGAACGGGTGTTCCGGGAGCAGCTATTTTGAATCGAGTCACGGCTCTTTGCGGAACAGCCAGCAACCTGTTCTTTTAAAGAACGGGAGCGGTCCGAGATCAGCTAGATCAAATCGAGTCACTATTCTTTGCGGAACAGTCTGCAACCTGCTCTTTTAAAGAACGAGTGCGGTTCGGGAGCAGCTATATTGAAAGAGTCACTGCTCTTTGCGGAACAGCCAGGAATCTGTTCTTTTATAAAAAACGGGTTCAGGACCGAGAGCAGGTAAATTTGAATCGAGTCACTGCTCTTCGAGAACAGCTGGTTGCCCGTTCTTCAGATGATCGGGTGATACTTCATTGCGCGGGTCCCTGCAATTGATTTCACAGCATTGTTCATTTGAAGAACAGGTTCCGTTCTTTGAAAAGAACAGGTTCTCGGAACAGGTTGCGAAAACCTGTTCCCAAAAACCTGTTCCGTTCTTTTCGTAACAACTCTACTCCACAGAATATCTATCCTTACCCAGAAGCGACAGCTCGAACTAATTTATTGGGGACAAAATTACGTGCGCATGTCCCAGATCTGGTGGTATATCTGTCAAACTCAGCTTCATTCCTTGTTAAATTGCAGTGTTGCCGAACCTACCTATTTTTCGTTAGATCTACCGATTTTTCGTTTTATCTACCGATTTTTCGTTATATCTACCGATTTTTCAATTCAATTTCGAACATTTATTGTTGACCTAAAAACATAAAAAAAACTGGCACCAGGGCCCACCAAATACTATAATTCAGCCTGTTCAACTAAAAATAAATTTTGTAATATTAATAAACTATATATCACAAACAAAAAGCTAAATGACAGAGGTTACGGCACATTTTTTGGTAGTATCAACTTTTACAGAGACTTGATTATACGAATGAATGCTGCCGGATAGGTGAATGTAAACATTTTGTTTTTCTTGCCGAGTTTCAGATACCATTCAGGCTTATTGTAATATCACTCACATTTTGGGTATTTTGTTTAATTGTCATATATACAGTCTTATCGATATTTATACTTAATATGTTAGTGTACAGCCACTTGAAATTCTTTACCAAATCATCAATTATATTCTGTTCACAAACTCTTGAGCCTGGGCCAGAGAATACAAGCGCTGTGTCATCTGATTACATAAAGTAATGACATTTCAGATTCAGAAATTTGAACATATAATAGGTACAGTAATGGTCCAAGGACCGATCCCTGAGATACACCAGTATTGACATTCTCCATATCACTTTGCAATATGGCTTCGATCACTCAAGTGTGATTTTACCAAGTTGTACCATACTCCCCTAAATCCCATTTTTTCTAACTTAGGTATTCATCATTATTCCTGTGTCCACTGTATCAAAAGCTTTTTTCAAATCTATGAACTTCTTGAATATATATTTGAAGATAGATTTTCCGAAATACCGAAAGGTGAGAAATATCTATTCTCCAATCTCATAAATATCAGGTCATGATATTGAACCTTTCAATTAGATATTTCTTTTAATTAATTAGATGCATAGACACGTTTTGAAATTAAAAGTATAGGGAAAATTGAATCGTTAAAAGCACACTGTCAAATACATTGCAAAAATATGATGAACAATCGTTAAACAAGAAATCATATAGTCATAAAACTACTTGAAATTTTCAATGTTCATCTAACACATCAATATTCTATCTAACCGAAATATAAATTTGAAAAGTTCAAATGAACCATAAATGGTAATATTATATCGAAATATATTTTGGTATTACTCTGAACCTTCATTCCATTCAAGAATCTTTAAGAAAATAACAACGTTTTGAAATTGAGCGAAGAATTGTTTTTTGTTTGCAGTGTATAACTCAGAGCTCAGTGCACACTTGCACACTTTTGTTTGGCTAGTGTTTGAGGAAGTGGTTACTCAAGGTCATTGAAAATTGACCCCTAAAAATACGTGAGCTGTCGCTTCTGGGTAAGGATAGATATTCTGTGATTACTCATTGTATTGTATTCTGTGCTTAATGATTACGGATTTTTGAAATTGGGTGAAATACCATCTGATTAACACAATAATATTTATTTCCCAATGTTGAGGACTCACGATAAGAAGCGTTATTCATCAACCCAGATATTTCCTGTGTTTGTTATCACAATTAAAAATTGCTCGAATTCCAAAACAAAGTATATTACAAAATATGCGTAGTTTTCCTAATTAATTGAAATGGACAAGTTGGATAATAATTTAAATGATCAAGTTCCACAACAAAGAAATATAAACCCACAAAGATTTACGGTGAATAGAATTATCGAATCGAAAAATTTGTACTAAATTCAATAATTTCTTTCAGAACCTACCTTCTGTTAATTCTAATGATACTTCATATGACAATAATTTTATTTCTCCTGAAGATCAAGTGATAACTTCTTCTGTTAGGAGGAGAGTTCAAGTTACAAGAGAAAAAATAGAAACAGGGTGTCTCAACATTTTATCTGCAAAATATGAGGTATTGTCATGTTTATAATTTTGAGTCCTGCTTTTTCATAAAATATTTCGTTTTTAGAGTTTAGATTATGATACTTGTGAAAATTATCTATTCTTAGATGAAGAACGCAAAAAAGGTTTCAAATTTGTTACTCAAAAAAGTATATCGAGATGGTTTGTATTTTTATTAATAGGAATAATAACTGCTCTAATAGCATGTGTGATTGATATCTCTATAGAGGAGTTATCTACTAGAAAATATGCCACACTAAGTAAAAGTATCCTTTTTGAAATCATTGGGCTCAATTTCCATTCAAGATTAAAAACTCCTTAAACAAAAACAGATGTGGACCGATATGTTATGGAAAAAAAGCTATACATTCCGTTTTCCTTATGGGTGGCTTTCAATGTCCTTCCTGTATTTATTGGATCTACATTAGTTTCTTATGTTGAACCAGTTGCTGGTGGAAGTGGTATTCCTCAAGTAAAATGTTACCTCAATGGTGTAAAGATACCCAGAGTTGTTAGGATTAAGACATTATTTGTGAAAAGTATTGGAGTCATTCTTTCAGTTGTTGGAGGTTTAGCAGGAGGAAAGGTAGTGTACATTTTGACAGTTTTTAGAATTCCAGGTTATTTCTTTGTAAAAAAATCTTTATTTCAATTCGTACTGATATTAATTTGAATATAAATATCAATGAGAAATTCTAATTAATTTTAAGGAAGGACCAATGATTCATTCAGGAGCAGTTGTAGCTGCAGGTATTTCTCAGGGTAAAAGTAGTACATTCAGGAAGGATTTGGGAATATTCAAGTATTTCAGAGATGATCATGAGAAAAGAGATTTTGTGTCAGGAGGTGCTGCAGCTGGCGTTTCTGCAGCATTTGGGGCTCCTGTTGGTGAGATTTCAATCTTACTATCATATCATTTTTTTCTAAATTGCAATTGTTTTAATGTTGAATATATTTGTAATAACTTTTAGGGTATTTTTTGAAATAATACCCATTTTGAGTGCTCAATTTTTCGATCAAAAATCCAGTCTAATTTATTTCTTAGGTGGGGTACTTTTCAGTCTAGAAGAGGGAACGAGCTTCTGGAACCAAGGACTGACATGGAGAACATTTTTTGCTTCTGTTGTCAGTACCTTCACTTTAAATGTTGTGCTCTCAACATATCATGGTGTCCCAGGAAATCTTAATTATCCTGGTTTATTGAATTTGGGAAAATTCGAATCTTTCAAGTATCAGTTATATGAATTGCCCATTTTTGTACTGATGGGTGTTTTTGGTGGGTTTTTAGGCGCATGCTGGAATCACATTAACTATAAATTGGCTGTGTTTCGTATGAGGTAAGTTATTATTATTATTATTATTAAACAGATACAGAGTTGAGTACAGGTGTGACTATAAAACTCTTGAAAAAATATAATTGAAACCTTAATGAAAAAAAAAACACAAGCAATGAACAAACAAAGAAAAAAAATCCAGCATATGAAAAACTACCGAAGAACAGTTCTCCAAATTTGTACAGATTAAGTTTTTTCTCATATTGAATCGATCTAGTCTTAACCGAATTACGAACTGTGGGAAAATTTTTTAATAAGAATATTTGTATTTTTTTGCAGATATATTAAAAAGAGTCATTTGAAAGTCATTGAGGCTTGTTTGGTGGCTGCAGTTAGCGCCACCATAGGATTCCTGATGATGTTTTTAATAAATGACTGTAAACCATTAGGCCAAGATCCTACCAAGTATCCAACACAGGTGATTGAAACCAATGAATATTATCTCACAACATTATATATGATATTGAGGAGCGATGGACATCCGTGGATAAGAATACTTGGACATGGCAAATATACAAAATACGATTTTTTGAATCCTCGGAAACATCCATAATTGTAACAAAGGGTGGCAATTGGGAACATAACCCCCCCAATTGATCAGAAGAAGAAAAACCATTATCAGTTACCCTTTTCGGTAAAATAAAAAAATCAGAGATTTTTGGACTGGTGATGGTGTTGCGTACAGTCGTTCGATTTTGTTACTCCCACTTATTTCATTCAGACTTAGCGGGCTGAGGAATCCAAGCATATAAGAGGATTCTGTGCCATGAATCGTAATGATATGATTCCAATAGGAAGAAATAATGAAATCACCTGACTTCGAATTGAGCTAGAAGTTGTTCCACAACGTATTTGTTTATATATACAGGGTGTACCAAGTTCGACGGCCCATTAGGCATTTCTGGTGAACTGGACCTATTTGAAATCTGAAAATTTGGATTATATTATTGTTTGACATTACCGATCTAAAATATTTTTGGAGCCTGACCACTTTCTGTTATACAGGGAGTGAAAAAAATTTTCAAAAATTTTTTTTTCTATTTTTTTGTTTTCGAATTTGATGGAGTATGCAATTCTGAATACATTCGTACTCAAATCGTTGCATTCGTCGAAATACTTCCCAAAATATCGAGAAAAAACTGAAGAAAAAAGGGTGATAAGTGTATTCGGTATTATGTTTGTTATTCCTAACCTAGATATCGTAAGCACAACCGTTTTCATATTTCTGAAGGCGAAGAACGTGGAAATATTGTACAATTTCAGAATTTCAAAAAACACTTATCTCCCTTTTTTCTTCAGTTTTTTCTCTATATTTTGGAAAGTATTTTGACGAATGCAACGATTTGAGTATGAATGTATTCAGAATCTATCAAATTCAAAAACAAAAAAAATTTTGAATATTTTTTTTTCACTCCGTGTATAACTGAAAATGGTCCGGCTCCAAGAATATTTTAGATCGGTAGGTGATGCCAAACAATAATATAATCCCAGTTTTCAGATTTCAAATAGGTCCAGTTCTCCAGAAACGCCTAATAGGCCGTTGAACTTGGTACACCCTGTATAAACATCTATATAGATGTAGAAGCTCAAACCCGTGGCTCCGCTCGCGTAATATTTCAATGTAACATGCTACTGTACAGGGTGGGCAAAATTGGTGATACATGAACTACAACTTTTTAACCCAACGAGATAGAGAAAAATGAATGGCACGTTACGGTGGTCTTTTTTAGAGAAACTGATAATGCCATCAACTGCATTCCTCTATCTTCTTTTGTTTCTGAGTTATAGGCCAAAATTGAAATTTGGGCGATTTCAACTTTGGTCATTATCTCCGTTCCTGTTTGTGCTAGGATGTTGAAATAAAAACATTATACAGGTACTTTTTTCATGGCAATCCAGTAGCGTACTTTGTTTTTTCCTAAGAGGTTTCCTTACTGAGCTATAACATAAACTTGTGTTTTTTCTTATGGAAACAATAGTTTCAAATGGCTTAGGAAGAATCACCATTTTTTTCCCGTTTCAGAAATATATCATACATCATACATCGCCCTCAGATTCATTCAGATATCATGAAAAATATAGTTTGTATGTGAAATTTGAATTATTGAGTATTAAGTAGGCTTAATCACAGAATAATATGTCTCTACGCATGGTGTCATAATTATTTAGTGATTGAATACTTGATTAAATTTTCTGTGGTTTGATCTCTGTTCAGAACAACTGTCAATACGAAGTCATTATTGCCGCTGAAATAAAAAATTTCAACATATCATATTTCTCGTAGTTTGCGAACATTTCCTTATAAAGACTTCAAATTCAAGTAATTTACAATTATTCTGAACAGAGATCGAAAAACGGAGAATTTAATCAAGTATTCAATGGCAAAATAATAATGACACAATGCGTAGAGACATATTATTCTGTGATTAAGCCTACTTAATACTGAATGATTCAAATTTCACATACAAACTATATTATTCATGATATCTGAATGAATCAGAGGGCGATCCATGATGTATGATATATTTCTGAAACGGGAAAAAAATGGTGATTCTTCCTGAGCCATTTGAAACTATTGTTTCTATAAGAAAAAACACAAGTTTATGTTATAGCTCAGCAAGGAAACCTCTTGGGAAAAAACAAAGTACGCTACTGGATTGCTATGAAAAAAGTACCTGTATAATGTTTTTATTTCAACATCCTAGCACAAACAGGAACGGAGATAATGACCAAAGTTGAAATCGCCCAAATTTCAATTTTGGCCTATAACTCGAAAACAAAAGAAGATAGAGGGATGCAGTTGATGGCATTATCAGTTTCTCTGAAAAAGACCACCGTAACGTGCCATTCATTTTTCTCTATCTCGTTGGGTTAAAAAGTTGTAGTTCATGTATCACCAATTTTGCCCACCCTGTACAGGGTGGGCATATTTCGATGTTTTAGCACTATAACTTTTGAACCAGAGAGAGATCTGATACCCCATTCTCGATCTCTTTTTCGGAGAAACTAACAAGAGTTGTATTCATTTTTGGCTGCCTTCTTTTGTTTTCCAGTTATAAGCGAAAATTGGAAAAATGGCGATATCGAAAAAAATTTATATCTCCGCTAATACTGATGATAGAGCTCTAAAATTAAAATATTCTACAGGCACTTTTTTACGTAGAATCCAGTGGCATGCTCTTCTTTTTTGAACCATTTTCATTTACGAAGCTATGACCCAATGTTATGTTTTTTTGAATGGAAATACTATATTTCTGTGACATTTTCTGAAAGCTTAATTTTTTCTGATTTCAAAAATATATAACATCGTAAACTTTGTATCAATATGAGTATAGAAATTGGTCAAAAACCTATTTTCATGTGAGTTTCAATACTTTCTATGGTTTTAACCGTTGATGAGCACAGAAAAATGTAGCTTCCTACAACAAGAGCATATAAATGAAAAGACTACTAGAAAGAAATTGTGGTAATTATACGATACTAAATTTTTCGTTCTTATCGACAATTGAAACCAAAGAAAGTATTGAGACTCCGATGAATATAGGTTCTTGACCAATTTCTATACTCATATTGATTTATTGATACGAAACATACGATGTTATATATTTCTGAAATCAGAAAAAATTAGGCTTTCAGAAAATGGCACAGAAATCTAGTGTTCCTCTTCAAAAAACATAACTTTGGGTCATAGCTTCGTAATTAAATTCTGCAAAAAAGGCGAGCATGCCACCGGATTCTGCGTAAAAAAGTGCCTGTATAATGTTTCAATTTTTTTTTTTTTATTATTATTATAAATGAAACAGAGAAGAGGCCGTAGCCTATAAATCTCATACAAAGAGAAAAGAAATAACACTTCAGAAGATAATATAACAGAAAAAAATAGAAACAAAAATTCAGCATAATAAACACATGAAACTACAATTTGTCTAATTGGTTTTTAAAAGAGTTTACACTCTCAGCGCACACAACACTGACTGGTAGTGAGTTCCACTTCGCGAACACGCGATTCGGCAGAAAAAACTGTCTCGCACGAGTTCGGAACACTTCATGGTAGAGTTTGAATTGATGGCCTCGAAGGTGATTTTTATTTAGTGTAAAGATATTGTCTAGATTGCCACCAATAAAACCATGCAGAATCCGGTAGGTCACTATAAGATCACCACACATCCTACGATCACTAAACAAGTCCAAGTTGAAAATTTCAAGTCTGTCTTCATAAGAAGGGCGAATTCTTCCAAATTTCAGAGCTCTATCATCAGTATTGAAGGAGATATAATTTTTTTTCCGATATCACCATTTTTCCAATTTTCGCTTATAACTCTGAAACAAAAGAAGGTAGCCAAAAATGAATACTACTCTTGTTAGTTTCTCCGAAAAAGAGATCGAGAATGGAGTATCAGATTTTGTCTATCTCCTCTGGTTCAAAAGTTGTAGTGCTAAAACATCGAAATATGCCCACCCTGTACACTATATTATGCGTTTTTCTATTTGGTACCATAAAATGCAGATTCTGGGCATCAGATACAGGTGAGAACAGAAAATCAAAAAATCTCACTACGAAAAATTAAATCAATAAGCAATCACAATTAATATTTAAAAATGATAATCAACATCACAAAATTAATAAGCATGTATCTAAAACTTTCACGATGAAAAAACTAATAACAAACTCAAGTTATGGAAAGATTCGCGAAACCTTTCTGAAAAAAAAAACTCCACAATTCCTTTTTGCCCCCTTTAATAACGTCTTCTTGAAGTAGAGGCTCGTGACAAAACTCATTCTTCAACTTGTCATATTTAGCAAAATATCTTTTGAAATGAGCATTTTTCGTCAAGAATAATTTTTTGAAATTTTTTTTTCAGTTAAATTCTGAATACATTCTCTTTCAAATCGTTGCATTCGTCAAAATACTTTTCAAAATATCGAGAAAAAAATTAAGAAAAAAAGGGGATAAAAGTATTTGGTATTATGTTTGCTATTCTTATACTAAATATCTTAACCACAAACCTTTTCACAATTTTGGAGTCTGAGACTGTGGAAATATTGTACATTTCTAGAATTTTGAAAAACTCATCACATGTGTCAAAAATTGGGATCAAGATTAGTCCAAACTACGGTTTTTCAAATTAGAACCCTATTTTTTATTGCGTTGCATTCTGCGATGAAAACTAATGATAGTGTTTCAACATGTTTATGCTCCCAAAATGAATAATCCTTGAATTATTGAGGATTTTATGTCGTATGTAGAGTCAAATTCATTTAATCTGTTCATATCAACAGTGATAAATAAATTTAGAAAATTGATCTGTCACTGGTGAATTATTGGAATAATTTATTTTCTATGAACATAGATCATTGTTGATATGAAACCGATTTTATGAATTTGACTCTACATACAACATAAAATCAGAAAATCATAAATAACTAAAAAATTATTCATTTTAACAGCATTAATATGTTAGAACACTATCATTATTTTTCTTCACAGAATCCAACGCAATCATAAAAAAATAGGGTTCTAATTTTAAAAACGGTAGTTATGGGCCAATCTTGATCATAATTTTTGACCCAACATTTGGAAACCTGTGACGAGTTTGTCAAAATTCTTGGAATGTACAATATTTCCACAGTCTTAGACTCCAAAAATGTGAAAACGGTTTGTGCTCAAGATTTTAGTATAGGAATAACAAACAAACCCAACATTTGGAAACCTGTGACGAGTTTGTCAAAATTCTTGGAATGTACAATATTTCCACAGTCTTCGACTCCAAAAATGTGAAAACGGTTTGTGCTCAAGATTTTAGTATATAGAATACACTTATCTCAATGAATGCAACGATTTGAATGAGAATGTATGCAGAATTGAATACCCTATCAAAATTGGAAACGAAAAAGAGAAAAAAAAAATTTTTCGAATTTTTTTTTTCATTCCCTGTAAATCTGAAGGTGTTCAAGTTTCAAGAATATTTCAGCTCGGTAGATAATGTCGAACAATATCATAATTCCAATTTTCAGATTTCTCCAGAAACCCAGCCTTAGGTTCTTCAATTTAGTGGTGATACCTTCTTTCTCATACCACAGAACGTTTGGAGGTTCATGTTATTTTCCAGTATTTTCTACTTCTGGATATTGCGTAGCACTATTATTGGTGATCATTGATATTTGATGTTCTTGCAGGAAATATAGTGTTTTGCCAGAATGATCAATTGATTCATTCTTTGTAATTACAAATGATAGTTTTAGAAAAATGTCAACTCCACTCCTGCTCTTCATTCATACTTTCATCTTTACAATCTTTTTTCGTTTTTTCTAGTCTTTTTCAAATTTCTCTAGTTTCTATCATCATATTTAGTCTCATGCGATTCGTAAATAACACACTTGTTCTGACCCAGTTGTGGCCAGCACTATATTATTTAGTTAGAATTAAAAATTTCCAATTTTTTATATGATAGAAGATACACTTATTTACATGAAACATTTGCTACAAGTAACGAATATGTATATTGAAAAAATGCATTGAAAACAAACCCTATGTTTCGCACTTCTAAGCATTCACCCACTTCCGCATCATGTCAAGAATTAAATAGAAAAATCAACGAATTTTGCTATCTCATTTAAAATACCAGCTTGCCAATTGGTGCAGGTATATTCAAGGATGACAAAGAAGGCAAATTCCATTAGCTAATTCGAATAGGAATTCGTTTTATTCAGGAATATTCTGCTCTGAGTAATATTTTGTTCCCTGATAAATATCATGAAAAATATATTTTACTAGATGTATTAGAGAATGCTTGGAGCTATAATGAACAATATCTGAATTATCGGCGGAATCCAATGATGTCCGTGCGCAAGCGAGGATTTTTATTGAAAAATCATCTGATTTTTTTAATCCTCAGTTATCAAATATTCGAGAAATCAATGATAAAAGACAATCCAAGTCATTTCTCCCCTAGTGGAAGAGCTGTACCCAAAAATTCTCTCACTCAGTAAATTAGAACTGATAAAACTAACGGGAGTACTAATCAATACTCCCGTTAGAAACCATCTGAAAAACATGGGAAAAGAGGTCAATGATGCTTGTCGCTTCTATTAAAAAGCCACTTTGATAACCCAGCACCTGCTATGAAAGTGTGAAGCTGCTCAGCGAAGAAGACTAAAGCACTTTGCCTGTAGAGCTGGGACAAGTGATGGATGTAGGCTACAGAAAAGTGTCATTGAGACATTACACAATAGATCTTCAGGCCAAGGTGTACGCTATGTCGCACGACATTACGCCCTTCCTCTAAATTAATCTTAATATCCAAGAATTTAAATAATCTGAAGATGTCCATCGCTAATATTAAGAATATATATTTCAATTATAACTTATTTTCAGCTCTACTGCGAGGATGGCCAGTACAATGTTCTTGCTAGTATATGGTTTCAAACCCCAGAAGCTTCAGTTAGATCCCTTCTGCATGATCCACCAAATACCCACAATGCCTTCTCTTTAGCGTGCTTCGTGACTGTTTACTATTTCCTAGCATGCTGGACTTACGGTCTCTCAACATCTATTGGTCTTTTCATTCCAACTCTTCTCACTGGTGCTGCCTGGGGTCGCTTGGTATCAGTAGGCTTGACCTTTATTTTTCCAGACACTGTTAGTATTTATTTTTTAACGAGAGTCTGAGATTTGATAGCTATTCTTTCTTTATTTTAAATAAACATTAAATTATCTAATCCCCTATAAATTATAATGGATGTTCCTGTAATTGGCTGGAGTCATAATTCTTTTAATTGTCAAAATTTCATGTTTCCTAGGGATGCTGTCACTTCTCAAGGCTGATAATTATATCAGTGATATCTTTGTGGTAACTAAAATAGGTTGTTTGTCATCTGTTGTAAATAGAAGAACCCAAAAATTTTAATTTCAAAAGTTAAGCAACTGATATTTTTTAAGCCTTGAGCAATAATGATCAGGAGTCCATAATAATGACCTATTATGATTATCATGACAATATGAATAGCCAATCATAACATTAAATTATGCCTCACATACAGTAGAATCCGCTTATAATGACATCAAGGGGAAATGAAAAATACGTCATAATAACCGGAAGTCACATAAAGCGGAATTTCAGCAAAATTGATGGTATTTTTCTTGGAATCAGTTTAAGAAAAGAACGAGAAATTCAGATTTTGCTTTATTCAAAAATATCAAATAGCTTCTCTTACAAAAAAACTAAATATAAAGAACTTTTTCATTTTTTAGAAAAATAATCTGAATTTTTAGTTTTCGTTTGTTTATTTTCGACTTGAAATAATAGCTTCTTACACCATTGTATAACTTAGAAATTGCTTCAATGGATGTCATTTTGTCCACAAAACACCAATAATCTCTTCAAGGATCTGGATTATACTAAAAAGCATGTCGGCACGCGTATGTCTCGTATCGTATGAAACCTCATCGCATTAAAAAGGGTAGGGTGGCTTCAGAAAACGATCGAGCGGTCACTATAACCGGAAAAATTTTCGAAAAATCATGTTGTTGTATCTGAAATAATGTAATTGTAAGCGACATGTCATTATAAGCGAAGTCATTAAATCCGGACCCTATTGTGAGGAGTTTTGAATTAAACCAAACTTAACACTGCATTTGCGTCATTATAAGTGATGAGTCAGTATAGCCGGCGTCATAATAAACGGATTCTACTGTAATTTGGTATATCACATGATTTGAGTTGCTGATTATTAGACCGAAAACACACAAACACTGTATAGCAACTACAGGGTGTACCAAGTTCGACGGCCTATTAGGCGTTTCTGGAGAACTAGACTTATTCGAAATCTGAAAATTGAGATTATGATATTGTTTGACATTATCTACCGATCTAAAATATTCTTGGAGCCTGATCACTTCCAGTTATACAGAGAGCGAAAAAAGAAATTTTCAAAATTTTTTTTTCTGTTTTTTTTTTAATTTGACAGAGTATGCAATTCTGAATACATTGGTACTCAAATCGTTGCATTCGTCGAAATACTTTCCAAAATATCGAGAAAAACCTAAAGAAAAAGAAAGAAAAGAGTATTCAGTATTATGTTTGTTATTCCTAATCTAGATACCTTAAGCACAAACCGTTTTCACATTTTTGAAGTCGAAGAGTGTGGAAATATTGTACATTTTTAGAATGTTGAAAAACCCATCACAGGGTGTTCCAAATGTTGGGTCAAAAATTGGGATCAAGATTGGCCCATAACTTTCGTTTTTCAAATTAGAACCCTATTTTTTTATAATTGCTTTGGATTCTGCGAAGAAAAATGATGATAATGTTTCAACATGTTGATGCTCCCAAAATTAATAATTCTTGAGTTATTCAGGATTTTCTGATTTTATATCGTACGTAGCGTCAAATTGATGATAAAACATTATCATCAGTTATCTTCGCAGAATCCAACGCAATCATAAAAAAATTGGGTTCTAATTCGAAAAACGAAAGTCATAGGCCAATCATAATCCCAATTTTCAGATTTCAAATAAGTCTAGTTCTCCAGAAACGTCTAATAGGCCGTCGAACTTGGTACACCCTGTATACAGCAGTTTGGCTGAAGTAATTCTTCAAACCAGATTAACTGATACCATGCATGCAATATAATTATAGTTATATTTTTGATTAGGCTATTGCGCAACCTGGAAAATATGCCTTGATAGGAGCAGCAGCTCAATTAGGTGGTGTTGTAAGAATGACAATCAGCTTAACTGTGATAATAATGGAAACCACTGGTGATATATCTTTTGCTCTTCCTCTCATCATAACACTAGTAGCCGCAAAATGGACTGGAGACTTCTTCAATGAAGTAAGGACTATTCCATGTTCCAATTTCACATTACATTATGTTTATTTCATTTTTAGGGTATTTACGACACCTACATTCAGCTGAGTGGGGTCCCCTTGTTACCTTGGGAACCACCACCATTGGTTCATAACATCTATGCAAGTGAGGTGATGTCCCATCCTGTCGTTACTTTGAAATGTGTGGAGAATGTTGGACATATCGTAGAACTTTTACGTTTGACTTCGTATAACGGTTTTCCTGTGGTGGATTCGCCTGTTTCTGATCAGGTAGAAAAATTACACATTTTTGTTGAACCAATATTTTTATTTGTTTCATTCAGACGGATGTCACAACATATGGGAGAATCAGAGGCCTTATTTTGAGAGATCAACTTATTATAATTTTGTTGGAGAAGATTTTCAATGAAACTGCTGATTGTTGGGACGAAATAACTTTAGATATCTTCAGAGATCATTATCCAAGATATCCTACTGCTAATGTAAGTAGCTTTTGGAACATATATATTGCAAAGTATATATTATTACTTGAGAAGGGCATTGTTAAGAAAAAAAAATTAAGCACATTGTTTTATTTTAGGAAATTTTACTAACTGAACAAGAGAAGACATATAGTGTTGATCTTAGACCATTCATGAATCCCTCTCCCTATACAGTGCTTCATGTAAGTAATATAGTTGTAATGCAGCTTAGTTTATTCCTAAGATATTTTTTATTATTTCTTTTATTATATGTCTATTTATTCACAAGACTTCACCTCATAAATACTACCAAATAATGTAGTACTTTAGTATGAGCCACTGGCTGTTCTCTTCCCGAGTTCATAGAATACAAGGGTCAAAACGTGAATATACATGAAGTCACTAAATGCTTAGAAAATAAACAAAATAAAGTTTTAAACTGAAGCGAGCATGTTCTATATCTGAATAAGAAACTGAGCTATGTCATATACAGTTTTCATGTGGCCTAAAACTTACTTATCTTAAAATCTCTGACAGCATTATACTTTTCAAATTATCAGTCGATGCTCAGTTTTCAAATTATATTTTGGGGAGGGGCAAGTGACATTGACAGAGTATTCTGTCGCCAGAAAATAATGCTCAGGACTATGTTGGGTCTGTGCTTCTGTGATAGTTGCAGGGGAAAATTTAAGTCCCATAGAATCTAAACAGTGTCTGGACTCTATATAAGAGAATGCCTCGTTTTAATTTAAAAAAAAAAACAATCATTCTAGATGATGTCTAGACATCTTTCGTTTGCTAATATTTCGGCTTGAAGAACTGTCATACAGAAGCCTAATGACAGTGCACACTTGGCCTTAGCCCTGTAAATTCCAGCGCCAGCTCCTGTATTAATTTAAGTACCATCTGTATACCAGTTCACGGTATTCTCTTTAAGATTGTTGTTCTCTATTTAAATAGCATTGTAGTGAATTTTTTCTCAGTGCTTACTTTCTTGACCATTACATCATTAGGAAATTTCGCAGATGAGATGTAGTTATTCAGGCAGGACCAGACACTCTGACACTTAATTCTTTCATTACCTGTGCCTTCTTTTGATATTCTGAAGATAGTCTCATAGGCTACCCTATCGACAAACCGACAAAGGTTATAAATTTATTTCAACAAAAACTGGATTTATTGATTACTAACATTACTAGGGTGCTATTTCAACTGTTTTAAAAATTCCGAATCATTGGATCATGCCTCACAATCAAAGAGTTGTATCGAGAATATCTGTTACCCTCTCAGTTTTTTAGCTATTTTTTGGTTTTCCAATTTGTCCAATAGTTTTTACCCAATACAATTTTTTTTCCAACAAGATGGCACACTTCAAGAAGTCGAAATAATTATGATATTATCTCAGAAACCATTCATCATGGTCGCATGACTTCATTATCATTATTTTGAAGTTGAGGGAGTTGTTATAGCTTGGTTTAGCCTTCCGGCAACTTCGACCACAAGGACCTATTCATCTTCACCCAACTTGTTGATTCAAATCCCAAGGAGACCGTCAATGTCACTGATAAATCCAAACGATATCCTTAGGAACCTTAGCTTCCAACTCATGAAGATCCAAGTTCAACTTCCCCATGTGAATGGTTCTTAGTTCAGCCAGATCTGAACACTTGCACTTCTCGTGTTTAGCTGTTTCTTCTTCTGCCCACATGGCCTGCAAATTTCACTGCTGACTTTTGTATGCGAGATATTTGTATCGATAGTGTCCAGTCAGCAATCACCTTTATCGGAAGCTCAGCTTGTGGTAGCAGTATGAGCTTTCTGGTGTAGGTCGGCAAGATTACCATAAATGTCTTTGCCTGAGCGAGTGTAGGAGTATTTCTCCAGAGCGATGTTCTATTTTCCGCTTCCCATTGTTGGAAAGCTTTCTTCTGCAATACCTGCACCACTTTCTGATTTCGTTACATCAGTGTACGATATGGATGACTTTTTGTCTAAACGATTCACGAGGTTCATTGCACTAGGACAGTCGCCAATGACCGTTTCAAATGGCATTCCCAAATTGTATATAATTGACGTCACATACAATGGTTTTGCCAAGAGGTTTGAATATAGTTGATTCAGTATCCTCATATATCCAACCGAGTTTCCTGGTAGGAGATTCCTTTCGTGGGATATTTTTATGGCTTCCAGCAGGCTACCAGAGCAGAATGAAGAAAATAGATATAGGTGTTTCATTTGAAAAAAAAAACCTGTAATATATCAAGTGTGACTGAACAAATTTCAAGAAGATACTGAATTCCACTTTAAAATATCTGTAAACACTTTCTCAAACCATCCCACCATATTCTGCAATATCCGGATTGATACCTAATTTGGTATAAATGTAATAGTTTTTCAATGGAGATTTATTCCAAAAATGCACCACTCGGTTTACATAATCCTGTGTATTCTTAAAATAGAGAATATTTTGATGAAGGTGTAATTCACAGCAATATTTTACAGTCTGCATCTTTACCAAGAATGTTCAGGTTATTTAGAGCATTAGGACTGAGACACCTTCCCATTGTCAATGATACAAATGAAGTAAGTTTGTATGAATATTCTTGTCTTTCTTAATTCTAAAAGTGAAACCTCCAGGTCATAGGCATGGTCACCAGAAAAGATCTTGCAAGATACAGAGTTTGGCGACACCAGGGCAGAATAGGTGTGGAAGAATTGTTGATTTCCAAAGAAATATAAAGATGAATCGAATTTTATGTACATTGAAAGTTGTTTTATTTTTTGATTTGTATTTTACGATGCAGATATTTATATGAGATCAATAAAATATTTGAATAATAAATTTGTTTCGAATATGGGTTGGAGACAAACACAAATATTTTTAGCAGCTATTTTTATTTGTAAAAAAATATCATAACTTCTAAATAAGTTATTTGATTTCAAATGGTTAATCCATTTATTAACAAAATTTTTCAAACACTTTCTACAAACTTTAAGAAGAATATAGGGAAACACACTGGTAATAATCGAAATACAATCTATAACCGATTTCAAGCGAATAACCAGTAATGACCGCGGTTATCTACGGTCCTGCCAGCGGTTATCTACGGTTATAGTCTTCAGGGATATTCCTTGTAAAATGATTATAACCTACAATGACCGAAGTCGCTTGAATGCAGTTGGTCCTAGTTGGTAATTACCAATGAGGACCAGGTTATTCGCTTGAAATCGGTTTATATGTCACAACCGCGCCAAAACTTGTTGACAATAGAAGGTACAAATTCTTAAGAAAAAGGAGAAATAATAGAATATCCTTTCTATAATGAAAACAGTGAAATAAGTAACAGTTTCAAAAATTACAACCAATTTTCAAAGAGCAACGGTAACACACATTCAAAATATAGCAAACAAAAAAGCTGCCAAAACAAGTCATTTCAACTAAAAGAGTTAAAAAAAAACAATTACAATACTGATTTTGATCTAATAAGTTAAAAGTTAAATAGTGTTATTAAAAAGAAATATCACTCGAGACATTAATACTTAAAATTAGCTTCAAAAATTTTTTTCTGAATATTTATTGCCGTTGAAATAACAGAAATTTCATACAAATTGCAGCATACAAAACTAAAAAAAATACCTTCTATATATGGAAGATGCAAATGTATAAATTATTCAATTATTATAAGAAAATCGAAATAAAAATAATGTACAGATTAAATCATACTGCTTTTGTTAAAAAATTATAAGAGAGCGAAATTATTGAAATAAATAAGTGTAGAGTATTATAATAACATAAACAATAAATTCCACACAGATCAGAATGCAATTCTGATGCATAAACCAAAGATTATAGAGTAGACTTTATAATCTTTGCTCCGAAGTATACTTGTTTTCTTAGGGCGATATTTCGCCGATAGAGGGAGTTTAGATTTTTGGATTCGCCAATACTTAAAAAGAACATGATTCTATGGTCTCCGATTTTCTGAAAACATCTAAATCACCTAACCTAACTAACCTCTAATTGTGATTCTTTGAAATCGGTATGTGTGACAGCTACGACGGTATTCGTGTTCTGTGACGTTCATTCTCGATCAAGTGATTTATCTCGACCAGAACTTAAACAGGCAAAATGGTAAGGACTTTTTAATGTATTTTTTTATTCTAAAACCAATTTGTCATTTTTTCACGCTGTCTTGTTCATTTCTTATCACACGTGTTCAACAGTTTATTACAATGGATTTTCCCGAGTGTTTTAGGTTTTCAATTTCTTAATCTAGATATATACAAGATGTGGAACAGCCAGAATAATATTCAGTAGCTCTTTTATATCATACATAGTTTCTTATTATTCTAACCTTTTGCTGATAAACTCAAGCCCCTCGAGGTCCTACGATTGCAACCCCCATATTTTTTTTTAATGGGTACTAGAGGCATGTGATTGATTATTCACTCTAAAGAACGTTTCGTTTTTTAAAAAACTCTCGTTTTAACTTTATTAAAAGACGGTGTGAAATTAAGTACACCTCTGTCCCATTGTGGCAAGAGAACCAAATTTCGCATGCGCGAACTAGTGTTAAAGCATAATAATTATTTAAATTTTTTGGGGTATATTACTATATGGTTTATTATTATTTTAGAGTTGTTTAGTTCCGAATTTTGAGGAACGAAAGAATTATGAGCTGAGAAAACCTTTAATGTTTTTTACTTGTTCACTCATATTGTCAAGGGAACTTGTGAATATTATTTTTCTTGGTATAATACCGATTTATGGGATTGCACCCCTTGATCATTATTTCGGCTTGATGTACACTTTGTGAGCTACTAGAGAACATCAAATGACCCATATTTTAGATAATTGCCATGAAAACTGCTCTATTAGATGTAGACATACAATGATGAGTCTATTTTACAATGTGCATTTCCTTCCTTAATTGTTATTTTTCTTCTAGGCGACTAAAGAAATTAATCCAGAGAAGATGGGGCAAGAGACAGCCCCTGTCCATCGTATCAGAATTACCATGTCCTCAAGGAATGTCAGTTCTTTACAGAAAGTCTGCAAAGATTTAATTGACGCTGCCAAGAAGAAAAACCTGAAGGTTAAGGGACCTGTACCTATGCCCACCAAAATACTTCGTATTACCACCCGTAAAACTCCTTGCGGGGAAGGCTCTAAGACTTGGGATAGATTCCAGATGAGAATACACAAGAGAGTTATTGATTTACACTCGCCTTCCGAGATCGTTAAAGACATTACATCTATAACTATCGAACCTGGTGTAGATGTTGAAGTTACAATTGCCGATGAATGATCTGCAAATTTTAAGAACATGAATTTTAATTTCTAATAAAACCCTAGAAAACATATGTTTTTTTCCTTGGAAAGCTATTACTGCCTTATAACAGTGGAACCTTGATATAACAAATCTGAAGGAAACAAATGAAAATTCATGATATCAAGTAATTTGTTGAACTGAGGTTTGTTATATTGAGGTGAGAATGGTTTGAAATTTGTCATATGGAGGTTCCACTGTAGTTTTATTCAATTCAACATTTTAGCTAACAACTTCTACTTATAAATAAGAACACATTTTTATAAAAATCTTTTTTTATCTTAGGACTATGTTCAACATCATTAATGTTTCGCATTTCTATGACTGATAAAAAACACCTTTTACACTTCTCTGCCAATGCAGCTAGATGAGCAGTATCCACCGATTCTACTTGCCATCAAACAACATTGTTTATTTTGGGAAAAACACGTGTTGAAGCTTGTCTTGCCTGAATCATACATTATGGGATTGAGGGGCAAATTGGTGGGAAAGTTATAAAGAGGTTTTGAATTGACAAAATTCGTTAATTAGAGGTATTTACACTTTTCATTGATAGTTGAAAATTCGTTATAAAGAGGTTGTTCGTAATGTATATTTCACATTGACTTTTATGGACAATTCAAGGGGATTTCGAAAAAATGCATTAAATCGAAGAAATCGTTATGTTGAGGTTGCACTCTAGTCATTAGTTTCCTAGCAAACCAGAAATGGTCAACTAGTAATTAGGAATTATCACTGATTAGTTTATTTCTGAATGAAATCAAATATACCTAAATTTATTTTTAGAAAGTGTTATTTGGAATTCAGCAGTCAAATCTCATTTATGAACGTTGTCATGTTCATGGCTTTAAATTGGAAACTAATGAAGCCGCAGTTGCGTGACCCAGAAGGCTCTTACAAAATTACATATTTCATTTATATTACATATATAGTTATGCGGTGACCCAATACAAAATATTATTCATACATGAAAAGTACATATTGTAGCATATAAATTATTTATAATGAAATGTTAATCGGAGCGAGAAACATTAAACTGATTTCAACTTACTCTATATTTACTGAACAAAGGTAAAATAACCCAGATGGAAAACAAAAAATTTTAAACTATATATCGGTAGTTGTTGAACACTGGACCAGGGATGTTGCGGATGCCGATTTCTTCACATCCGCGGATTTTCGAAAAATCACATCCGCGGATGCGATGCGGATGTTTAAGATCTTATTTAAAAATAGTATACGAGTAAAGAATTAAAACAACGATAAAGCAGTTATCAACATTTTGGAAGTAAATTAGTATTAAGTATATCGAGTGTTAGAATTTACCTACATGTTTTTTTTTAACTTCACTTACTTATTTTTATATTAGTAAGAGAAGTTGAAAATTGGAGCATTATACTTTATAAAAAGTAATTTTGCTGCCTTTTCTGCTTCAAGGCGGTTACGCAGAGGTAAGTAAATTAAACCCGCGCTACTGAATAATTGCTCGCTTGGAAAACTGTCTGGTGGAGTGGACAAAATTCTTCGTGCTATCGGTGATAATATCGTAAACAATGAAACGTACTACCGGAGAAATATAATGGCATTTATCTTAATATTTCCCAATAAACAATAATTCGAGTACACGTACACTCCTCACTATGATCAACTGTATCACAATATTATTCAAAATCTCACAAAAATTTACTATTCGACAAGTAATCCACAAGGCCAAAAAACACGTTATGGTTCATTTACAATAAATAAGTATTGCACCATAACAAACGCATCGGAACTTTTTCACCAATTTCTTCGTTCCCATTATTCAAATTCTCGTGCAAAGAGCACACGCCCATTTTTTTCCTATCGCAACTCTCACGTTTTCCAATATGCCATATTCCGAAAGTAAAAATGAATTTTTTTTTAATCTTTATCATCAACAGATGCCGAAAAATCGTCAAATTAGGCGAATTTTATAGCCCCTATAAACGTTTTATAAGCTTGCAACAACCCGGGTTGTTTAGGTAAACAAACGTAGACAATTCTCACTGATCGGACGAACATCTGGCTCTTTTTCTTGGGGAGATCTCTATCAAATCAGAAAAAAAAGAACGCAACATCAAAAAAATACGCAATTCAGATTAAAATGTTTCCCCCGATTCGCGAATCATAATTCATGTTCAAAGACGCTTGGTCCCTGAACTTACCTTCAACATTTCAAATGCTTCTGAAACAACGGGTAGTGCAAAATATAACATTTCAATATCACGGGCGATAAGAAATCTTGGGACTGGGACCACAGGCGGTCGTTAGAAAGGAGACGGATTGGAATTTCGGACTTACCGGAAAAAAAAAAACAGATGGTATAATAAAATATGTATTTGGAAAGTGTTTCGAAAAGAGAATAACCAAACCAGTATGAATATAAACAGAATAGAGGGGTGCGTCGGAAATTCCACCCTCTTGGATGCAGATGTTTCGGTTTCAGAAATAGCTACAGAAAGAAGTAACAGTGAAAAACTAGCATCTTTCTGACACTTTCAAAATCGAAAAAGTATATATTTAGCATTTTCTAAACGAAACACTAACATATTTTGTTGGCCCTGAGATGGCGACACTGCACAACTCACAAATTTATTACATCCGCATCCGCATGAAAATCCGCATTGGTTTTTGCGGATTCGGATGCGGAAGTAGAAATCTATGCGGAAGCTCCGCATTTGCGGATGCGGATGCGAATATCCGCAACATCCCTGCACTGGACATCGTAGTTTTATGAATTTATATAGAACAAATAATTGTATAGGAACTGCTCATCTACTTTTGATCAAATTAATTATGTCAGTTATCATTTTAAGCAAACCATATTCTGTTAAAAAAAAGAACTGGATATTAGGATTCGTGCTACTGATACTGATCTACAAGCTCATACCCGCGGCTCCGTTCGCGTTATATTTCAAATACATACTTAAAACGGTACTGATAGGTCCGCAACCCCACATTCATAACGTCGTATCGAAGAAGAGACAGCACGTGTATACATGACAAAACGATGTCGCGTATAGATTCAATAATTTCTTGCTCAAATTCACACTTGTTCAACCTACTGTAACTTTCAAGGTATCCATTAGAAAACTATACTGCAAAAAGCATTTTTCATCAGGAATGAATGCCGCAGATAACAGTCACATTCATTTTTATATTGATTAATTCAATGCCAGTCAATTTGACCATAATTTTGGATTGAATTGAAAATGTTAAAAATGGCTATCGTGGGTTGTCACTTAGGTACTTTTTGTTTCAACATTTATTGTATTATTTTAGCTCTCTATTTTCATAAGAATATATATATATATATATATATATATATATACTACAAAATTGTCTTTGACCATGTTTCTCTATCTCCTATAGTTTACGCAGCGTCGCCCGTAAAAGCCGGAAAGTACCAGGATTTTTTATGAAAAATCGATACTTTTTCTTATTTCTTCGTTATATAGGGATGAATCTTACATGAAAACCTCCCAAAAAAATTCTCAACAATATGGTTGAAGTTTCATCAAAAGCGGTCATCTGGTTCCTGAGTCCATAGAGGACAAACAAAAACACGAACATTCACATTTATAATATTAGTATGGAAGTATGGATTTCAAGCTGCAAACCCTCGAATATAGACATGCAAGCAAACCTTGTATCGTTAAACACTGCACAGAAAGTAGATATGCAGCTTAATGGGATTAATGTTGACATTCCCCAATTCAAAGTTATGCTGGAGTTTAACATATTTAATAAAAGAATATCAGTCAATCAATAAAAATTCTTCTTATACAAGTAACAAAAATATATTACAAATGTTTCTCTTATATATTTAATTCAAATAACTAGATGCTTTATCAACACATTTCTTGCTTCAGTCTTGTTTGTTTTCAGGTAAATTAAATGAAGATTATAAGCAGCTTCATGTTTCAAACATAAAATATCAGGATGCTCTTCTAATAATTCATTTTTGACTTCTAATACTTTCTTGAAATATTCTACTGCCAAATACATGATTCCTAACTGACTGTACATTCTTCCCAAATTATAAAAAATCTCTTGTTCAGCCATTTTACTTCGGAAATTTTTGTAAAACATAAAAAGATATGTTGTTGTTTCAGTGAGTTTCATTTTTACATCTTGTGGAGTATTTTTCTTGATTGTTCCCAGATGTAATAATATAATGCCAAGAATGAAGCTTATATAAGGAGATCTTGTTAGTCTAAATTCTCTCATGAAAAATTTCAAAGCTGAGTTGTAATTGCCAAAATAAAAATCAGCATTTGCTTCTAATATATCACAAGCCTCATTCCTGAGTGGTTTTTGTTGGGATCTATAAATGAATTTGTGCATCCTCACATCATTTTGGGCAGTGAACAAATTGAATAAGTTCCAGAAACAATTATTATTGCGATACTTGATTACGAAATCTCGGACCAAGTAATAACCATGGTGATGATCCCCATTGTAAAGACATGCGAGCAGACCAATAAATGATAACTCCTCTGAAAAGAATAATTTGATGTTAGTATTGCGCAAATTCAATGAACATTATCAGTATTAATTACTCTGAACAAAATTACAGTAGATGATTAATACATGTATACCTTGTTAACGTGAAATATAAGTATCGGAGTCAGTCAATGTATGAGGATGAAAGAATTCGCATAAACTAATACTACAAAATTCTTCTTGTTCTACACATACTATGATAACGAGGTGTTGGTAGCAAAATGGCAGAAACATTAAGTCTGCAGGTTCTACCAAGTTGGTATCTTTGTTTTGTGCATTTTTCTGCTATGTTGTAGCTCTTAAGCAGTCTTGCATACATCAGACAAAGTACGCATCGCCATGATGATCGCCAACATTCGCAACAGATAGGCACCACAAGAAGAAGAAGAGGCTTTACTCCATAATGCCAAAAAACATGAAAAATGTTGTAGCTCTTAAGCAGTCTTGCATACATCAGACAAAGTACGCATCGCCATGATGATCGCCAACATTCGCAACAGATAGGCACCACAAGAAGAAGAAGAGGCTTTACTCCATAATGCCAAAAAACATGAAAAATATAAATTTAAAAGGCTTTTGAAGAATTAAATGAATGCATATAAATGCTGATTTTTTTTTCTATATAAGGAAAGTTAATTTTAGTGTGAAGTAAAAATGTTTACTTTGATACTTTATTTTTCAGTGTTTGCTTTATTTCATTGTTATATTTTTGATAAAAGTTTGTTTATTCACATGCTCTAACAGATGGACATAACATAGTTTTCTCAAAGGCAGAGGTTATTTCCAGTATAAAAAGTTACTATCCTGAATGAAAACGGAAGCTATTGAGATTTATAAACATAAAGATAACATGAACATAAAGGAAGAAACTACCTTGATATTGTTGGCGCATGGCTGCCGGTATTAGAATGAACCAAGATCAAGCCAATAGGAGTGGGAGCTATGGGCCAATCATCAACATCGCACGAGTAAACCCACAACCTTCTTCCGCCATTAACCGGGGTATGTGAACACCCAACATCACTCTCAGAAATTCAGTGGTCGAGTTCAACCTCAGACCATGAATCTTCTGAAGTTGCCTACCGCAGTTGTGGGTGAAATAATTCCTAATAGATCACGGCCAATAAGCCCGGAAGACTCTCTTAATGTCAGATGTTGAAATCGCCCAAATTTCAATTTTGGGCTATACATTCAAAACAAGAATGTTGATGTAATCAATTATATTTTTGTGGAAATAGTATGCAATAGAAATATAAGAAAAATGTGACATGACCCCAAGGAGTTTCTTAGACTTTAATGATTTTTTTTTATATTAGAAATTAATATTTTTTTTTGCATGGATGATGTAGATTATTATTGTTTATGAGAAATATCAATATGAATGCATTTTGCTGTTTAAGGGTCAGAAATAAATAAAAAAATGAAAAAAACTATAGGAACACAGTTTCTTGAAAAAAGAGATCCAGAATGTGGCATTAATGTCCTTGATTTCTCACAGTTAAAAAGATGCAGTTCAGGTGTTCAGGGTTCCTTCTCATTTGAAAATACTTTCATAGCGTAAAAAGCCGACTACTAACTAACTACTCAGTGAATTTTCAACACAATCCATGATTTACTTGAGTTTTCCATTAATGTACTGAAAAAATAAATTCAAGCAAATTTCAAAAAGAGCGTTTCGAATTTTTATCAATTTTAATAGGTTTCCAAAGATCAGGGCCGCGTCACTTGCTGAATTTGAGATAGATAACTCCAAAATTACATATGCTACTGTAGTACAATAATACATTATCACTCGTTTCCAAAAATGTCCATTAAAATTTTAATTCTAAACAGGAAATTCCATTGGCAGAAGCCATGGATACCTTGTTTAATGGAGGATCAAAAATTTAATGAACCATTAAATTATAATGGACGTTCCTGAACCTGTGGAAAGTGCCTATAAGCACTGTTTATAAGCTCTGTTAACAATTTTCACAAAATATGATGAATTTTCAGCTTAGTTGAATCCTACAAATGAGAAAAAAATTATTCAAATTTGAAACTCACCATAATATTTTTCGAACTTCTTGGAAGTAAGGGACATTAATGCAAACTTTTCCATATTTGCGTAGTCTTTTTTATCCATCGCGAACTGTAGAATTTCTTTCAACAAATCTAGCTCTTCATCAACTTCAGGTTCCATCACACAATTGGTATCTGCATTTAGAACTACCTTAGCAGTATCGCTTCTGAATTCTCTTATTTTCTGAACCCTCTGATGCTTGTCGATGGCCTTACCTCAAATCAAATGTTACCAAAACTTTTATTGCAATTCACCAAAACTTAAAATCTACGAGAAATTTTATGAATAAACTTTCCGAAATATCAATAGAAAATGTGAGTGCAAATTCCTCTTTTGAACCAAAATTTTCCAAGCATCAGTATCCAACATTTCAAATTATCATCCTGATATTACTGCCATATAGGAAAATTAACAATTGAAGAGGAATGTTAGATGGTTTCTATAAACTGTGAAATATCGAAAAAAGAATTTCACAACATAAATCAACCTCTTCTGAATAATTAAAAAAGAACAGTCATTCTCTTCTGAATGAAAGAAGCAATGATTAGAATGCCAGTAGAAATTACTTGTATCATTTCTTTTGACACATTTCTAGCAGTTTTGTTCTCCTTTAGAAATGTTACCTATATTTCTGCATGTGAGAAATTGAGAAGCAAATTACGCACGCGAGAACATTGTCATTTGCGAATTTTGTTGCCAGATTGTGCAGAAGCCAAATCTTTGGAAACGGATGTGGACTCAACTGATGACCACCTGAAAAGTTTTTGGACAGGGAAAATTACACATGTATAAATAATTCGCTTTGCATTTGAATCTTTTCAATTATTGCAGAGGTGGGTGATTGCACCCACACTCACCCGAACTTGTGAGCCGTTAAATCATCTTGAATAATGCATTCTTTTAATTCTAATTTCCATGAGAATACTCTCACTATACAACTACTTTCAAACTCTTTGAGAAATTGATGTTGAACTCTTCAAATATCCGAATAATTGTCCAATCTAGCAACGTTGCTGCCTCAAGATGCTGTGCCAACGTTGCCAGATTGGACAAACTGACGAACTGAACGTCAATTTGTCAAAGAGTTTGAAAGAGGTTGTATAGTTAGTGAGAATATTTGTGGAAATTAGAATTAAAACATGAATGTTCAAGATTACTGGAAATGTAACTGATTTAAAAAAATTATTACCTCCAGTTAAAATTGTTTTGACTTCTGAAATATGTCTGAATACAACACAATGTCGGGATAAAAGTAGTTCTAAACATCTCCAAAATTCTTCCATATAACCTATCTGTCTTAGAATTTTCATACGTAGTATTAAAACTCCAACATTCAACCTATCTGTAGCTTGATAGGACATTACTTCTAGGGCCTCCTCTTTTTTATTCATTTCTAGAAGCAGTTCTGCAAGGGGATATAGGACTTCAATATGCTGAGGTGCAAGTTTTATCACTGTGTAGTATCCTTCTATTGCTTGCTCTTTCATTCCACAAGCAGCCAAGCACTCTGAATATTTTAACCAAACCGCAGCCAAAGAATAGTTTTTACTCTTTTTCAAAGGAATGAAAAGTTTGAGAGCTAAGTCATGCCTGTGTTTCGCTATCAGGGCTTCACAAATATCCAAGTACAAATCACCAATGATTTCTACATCTTCTTCTTCTATGATTTTATCTATAAGTTTATTAGCTACATCGATACAATCCAACTTGATGGCACAAATTACAAATTTTGTTTTCAAGTCAATTGAAATATCATCTGGCATTGTATAATCATTGATAGTTATGGATTCGTCTTCTTCTACTGCTATTTCAAAGGTAAAATTACAGAAATCAACGAAAATATCTAAGCACTGAGTGAACTTATCAGTGAGAAGTAGTAGCTCCAACATCATATTCAAATGGTGTAATGTGATGCATTGGGGAACTCTTTTAAAAGGTATCTGTAGAACATTTAGTGCTTTCAAATACTTCTTTTCATTATGATAAATTTTAGTGATATTAGAGGCTATTTGAATAATGTCTTCATGTTGATCTTCTGGGAGTTTGGTTATTAAAGATTCTTGGAATCTAAGGACCATACTTTCATCGCCTGAAAAGACATGACAGGTATTTTAAGAGTCAATGAAAAAGTCAAAAAATTGAATTGGTTGATTTGATTTTTGAGTTGTGATGCTTTCTTTAATATATAAAACCCTCACCTAATTCCTTTGCAAGTGCAATTCTTTTATAATGTATATCTAAATTCTTCTTGTTGTGACTTAAACATTTAGTGTATAACCCCAAAGCTTCCTTTTTATTTCCTTCCTCAATACACATTTCTGCTAATCGACACCATGTTGAACTATTGCCTGGATTCAAATAAGTGGCAATGGTCAAATAACCTTTGCATTTGGACAAATCTCTCGATTCATAAATTTGTGAAAGTGTTAAATACGGTTCCCATGCTTGTGGTTGTTGACGAATAACCTGCAAATCAAAAGAACTTTGCAATCACCTAATTCTAATTTTTATAGAGCTCTAGATATAGCCAGTGAACACAGCTGGTTTGAATTGTTAATGGTATCTACCTCAAAACACATTTGTTCAGCTGTTTCGATTTCCCCCCTTGCAAACCTTAAATTTGCTTCCCCCATCAAACCTTTCAATTGTGGGGTGAGTTTAGAGGTATTCTTAGCAAAACACAATTCCTTTTTGTCTTCTTTTTTGTCCTGGGAACTGGTCGAAGGTTCATCTTCACCATTGTCTGTAAATAAGGAAGAATATGTACATCTAATGGAAGCCAACATGTATGATTATTAGTATATGTTACTTCACTTCAACACAAAACAAAGAATACCAACCTATTTCATAATCATCTTCATAAAATTCATCACTTTCATAATCCTCCAAAGACATATTATCACTTGATTCAATCATCTTTATATCAAATTATCGACTAGACCAAAAGCGTTAATAAACTTATTTATAACTGGTAGATTTGGATGACTAACAGCTTAATAGCACAGTATATTAATGATGATCAAATATCACAAAAAACCTTTTTTTCTACCAGTCTGAATTGTGGTTATGTTTATGTTGTGAAAATTTCGTTGTCTATGGTGAACCCTGAAAACGTTGATAAGGGTCAAAAGAACTACGAAGCACAACAACAAATGACCTAAACTAATATCTTGTATTGATGTGAAAATCTTTTAATAGGAGTTTTTCCTGGGGTTAATTAGTAAATTTATCATTAAGAAGGAACAAGTAACGCTTATTTCATTATTTAAATGGATCACATATTGTCATGTATGAAATCTCGTAAATCCTTCAAGTTGGCATCATGTAATGAAATATGAAATGTAAACATTTTCAAATTACCATTAGGCTAAGTTCACATGATCGCGCGACAACGCACGTTTGTAGCTCGTTTACGAGCGATGAAGTATTCAGATGATCGAGCGTTGAAAGCGCGACAGCGGCCCGCGACTACTGTCATTCAAAGATTATAGAGTATACTTTATAATCTTTGCTGTCATTATTTGATTTCGAGTTTGCGAGAACACAGATTTTTGTCATAAATCGTGGAAAATGGAAGTTGATGAGGCAATATGTATATGGGTTTTGTATCGAAGGCTGCAACATCGACGTCGACGAAGAGCAAGGAGATATTGGGTACATCCTATTTTAAGAGAGAGAACCACGTTGAGTCTCTATATTACATTATATCCAGAGCTGAGAAGACATGAAGAGAAGTTCTTCAACTATTTCAGGATGTCTGTTATGTCATTTGACTATTTATTGAACATAATTGAAAACGACTTGAAGTGCTGTGATAATGCTATACGATACTGTATATCTCCAATAGAAAAAGTCATTGTTACCTTAAGGTGAGCATTTAATTACTTATAGGAATAATACAGTGAACATGGCTTTTTAATCAAAAAACATAATACATAATTTGTTGCTAGAGACTGTTTTCTTCACTATTGAACAAATCAGTTTCATGATTTTCAGCACTAGATAGTGGTGATGGTGTGTATTGTGCGTTTGTATTTGTATATGTTTGGGAATATGTTGCATATCCATACTTATAACGAGGTAGATACTCATGGTGCCGAACGGAACTCTGTGCAACTAATCTGTTTTGTCTTGGCAATGTCTGGCGTTCCTGTGGATTTGCGTTATGTTGACTGTAAATATCGCATATAGATGCACTTGTAGAAGATAGTGGCTTTCGGTCCTGAAATTGCTGTATATTTGTCTGAATTTGATTTCGTGCTATCAAGTCATATATTTGTATCTTCAGTCTCAAACGGTTTTGTTCAGGTACTTTTTTCAGTTCTTTAACTAATGATAGGCAAAATAATTTATCTTCATCTTCTTTTTCCAAAGGAACTTTCTGGTTAATACTTTTTTCTAATATTTTGGCAAAGTGTTCGTCGGCTGGATGAAGTTTATATTTTTTTGCAGGTGGTGGATATTCCTCCATAGGTCTGAAATTGCTGTCACTATTTTCATCAAATTTTTCGGGAACGACATTATCAGTATCATCCTCTACTTGAAAAGAACTGTCACTCTCTCTTTTTTGAACGGTGGGTTGCAAAAATGTTAATCTTTGAAAATAACCTGAAGTAGGTTTCGATGTTGCTGCTGAACCAGATTTCAAATTTTTGAATTTTTTCATATCTCTCACATATACATCACGTAAATTCTTCCATTTCTTCTGTAGTGTTGATTCTGAAATGAAAATGATATTTAAAAAAACTTGTTCTATTGCAGGTATCTTTCGAGTGGTTGTTCATTAACTGAATTACAGTATGGTTATAGAATTGGAAAGTCTACATTGTCGGGTGCAATTCAACAAGTGTGCAAGGTGATATGGGGAAAGCTGAAAACAGTTGTTATGAATCCCCCAAGTAAGGAGAAATGGATACAAATAGCTGAAGGATTTGAACAAAAAGCTTATTTTCCTAACTGCATCGGTGCATTGGACGGAAAGCACATTCGATTAATTCAGCCCCCAAACTCCGGATCTATGTATTATAATTTTAAAAATTTTTTTTCATTGGTGCTAATGGCTTTATGTGACTCTAACTACTGCTTCGTATGGGTCGACGTCGGAGCCTATGGTAAAGATAGTGACTCAGGAATTTTCAAGGAAAGCACCTTATACAAAAAACTCAATGAAAAGTCCTTAAATATTCCTGAACCTAAATCTATAACAGATAATTGGGATAATAAGTTACCATATGTAATAGTGGCAGATGAAGCATTTGCCATGATGGAAAATTTAATGAGGCCGTATGGGGGCAAAATGCTTTCACACGAAAAGAAAATATATAACTACCGTTTATCGTTAGCGCGAAGATTTGTTGAATGTACGTTTGGAATTATGTGCAACAAATGGCGAATTTTGCACCGACCCTTAGATGTGAAACTTGAATTTGCTGAAAACATTGTTAAAGCTATTTGTGTTTTGCACAACTATGTTAGAATTAAAGATGGCATTTCACATGAAGATACAGTCCATGCTGCACCATTGCCGAATATGAATAGATCACATACTGGGCGCGCAGTTCGAGACGTAGATAATATTCGAATTGCATTTACAGATTACTTTATGAATGATGGAAAGCTGGACTGGCAGGATGGTATGGTTTGAACAATGGTCTACTTTTGTAAAAATTTGTGAAAATAAATTAATTAATGTTGTTCTTACCTAAAGTCTTTTTTTTCTCTTCATTGTCATCGCCATTGCAGAATATCGAAACGATTTGTTCCCAAGCCCGTTTCTTCATGATTTTATTGGAATATTCCTTTGAATATAAATTCCAAATAGCTGGTCTTCTCTCAACTTCATCTATGAACAGGTCAGTGTTGAATTCTCGGTCCATATTTCAAGTTTGTACTTCTTTTCCGTTCCAATCGCGTGAATAATCTGAACACGTCAATGCCTGACAGTTGTACTTCAATACGCGCGACGTCGCGCGAAACAAGATACTGGCGACAGAGCAAAGTCGATCGCCCGTGATCGCCAATATACGCGCGATGACGCGCGACCATATAAACATTTCTATGGGACTACTCAGTATCTCTAGTCGCGCGTTTCGGAATCGCGCGTGATCGCGCGATCATCTGAACTTGGCCTAACAAATCGAATTGTTGTTGTTGACGTTTTATGATTTACTAAGTAGAGAAATAGCTGATTAAATTTAAAATTTTGGTTGTTGTCACTGAAATTTGTATTCACAAATGAAATATGATCACCTCGACTCTCAAGGGCGTGTTTCCAGAACCGAGTAAGTATCAGAAAATCAAACTCAACAGATATGTCTCATAATATTCGTAGAACCAACTTACAGACGTAACTTCATTAAAGAAAATGTCAGCCGTATCAAACAAATGCAAGGTTTAGTTCCTCTGTCCGATCCAGACCTTCAAAGGAAGAGAAAAGATGATAAATATAAAAATGTTCCTCCAAGAGTAAGTGGTCATTCAAACGCTGCACTTCAAGGCAAAACGAAAATAAATTCAAGAGTTGGGACAGAGCCACAGCGACCAGTTACAAATAACAAACCAGATCAGAAGAATAAAGAAACGATTAGCAAAATTCAAGTAGAAAAACAAAGATTTTTGAGTCGCGGCATACAAACTGAAAGATTAGATGATGTTACAAAATTATATGAAACAGGTGTAATAAAATATCCTAGTGCCGGTATAAGGAGATCTCCCAAAAAGGATCTGAAAAAATTCAATGCAGAGCAAGGAGATACTATTGCTACAGTGGATGAACTTTATGAAGCAGCTGACAATTTGGGTAAGGAAGAAGAGAGAGACTGAATTTATTCTAGTTTCTAAATTATTCAGAAGCATTTTTAGTAGTTAGGCTGATATTATATCATTGCAGTTTCTCTTATATTTCATACATATTCCAAAATTAATTCCTTGATTGAAATTGTATTTCTGATATTGCTAAAGATAGTCACATACTCAAAGAAACTATTGCTTAGGTCAGTGCTTTCTAAACTTTTTGTACCTCTTTGGAAAAAAAAAATTGTTATGTCCCCCTTGATTTTTCTAACAATCCAATTTCATAAACACTCATCTGATATTGTAATTTATTTAATGGCTACAAAATAATACACAATATTATGTATAAAAATACATAAAAAATAATTATCTATTTTAAGATATAATAATATAATGTAATAAAAACAAATCTTACAAAAGTACAAAAAATAGAATTCAACATTAATACAACAATATAAAAATTTAATGTGAAAGGTTTTGTCAAACCCTGGTATCATTGAAGATATAACCGTTTTTTTGATTAATTTTTCTGAAAACTATTTGACTTTTTTGGGTTGTAATCGAAAATGATATTTTGGAATCAGCTGCGTGCCCCCCCTGCAACAATCTCGCGCCCCACAGTTTGGAACACACTGGCTTAGGTATTTCCTTCAAGTAAGAATCATGATATTTCATTATAACAGCTGCCAGATATCTATTTTACTTTATTATTATTAGAACTCTTTATTGCATAAAAGCTGTACAACAGAGTTATTGATAATGTGCAATAGGCAAGCATATCGTGAAGCGATGTTTTCCTGCAAACCTTGACCATATTTTTGTAACCTGTTACAGTTCATAATTTTTTTGGTTTGATATGAATTCATTATTCGTATAATTTGTTAAAACTCTTGATGATTGTTCCAAATTATATTGTAATTCACGCTATTTATAATTCCTGATACCCATGCTTGTAATACAGATTTTCATATCATATTGTCACTTGCCTCCTAACTTTCACTTTTTTTACAATTGTCTTCAATTTGAATAAAATGTTTTCCTGACGTGTGGAGGTTCGTTGTCACGATGGTGGATGTCGCTGATAATCGTTTCGTGTACTCATCATTCAAATTGTTTACGAGTATTATCAGTTTTTTTTATAAGAATGATTTTTTTTCCGTGAATCGAGATATGTTACAGACGATTCAATTTCAATTTGTTTTCTGAGAACGCTACAAGAAGTAATAAAGTTATATACAGCAGAGTAATTTTGTTATCGATATCAAATAATTGGAAAATTAGTAGATTTGGATGGATTTTGCTGTAGAGGCAATTTAATTTACGATTCAATTCGGATAGTCTTCAATTACTTTGGAAATTCTTGTGGACGGAGATCTACAGTAGTCTGGCAGTTTTTTCTACTTTCTTCGAGTTGAACCAGGGCACGAGTACAAGACCATCATCCACCATTGACAACGAGGTTCCAACACTCAGAAGATTTAGAAAATCAAAATTCCTAGAATTCCAGCCAACCACTTATTCTAGAAATTTGCAGCTGAAGCTCAGTGGAGACATTCACGACCGAGATAAGTCCTTCATTTTTTTTTCCTTTTCTTTTATGCAACCAATATCTCTTCAGCTTGCTCATCTTTTCTTTCACCTACTATTTCATTCTGAATCTATTAAGACTCTTCGATTGAATACTATTCAGACTGTGCTGTGAATCTTTCTCATCGTGAATATTGAATTTAAATTTGACAGTATCAGAATGTTGTAATTGGTATTCATTGTAGATTTCTGAATGCTTTATATTTAGAATTTCTTTGCCACCTAGTTTTCTACAGGACCATATTATGCTGACCCAACCCGGACTATTGAGCCATTATGCGGTATTGTGAATTTGTTTGAAATTTTCATCCTCAGTTAGTACCTAATATTTATTTTGTGTGAACTAGGTAATTTCTTGAAAAAGAACGTGGAAAACCTTATTCAGGTATTTTCAGGTTTGAGCGATAAAACTGAACACAATTTTGTCAGGGAAAATAAGACTAATATCAAGTCGAAGATGGTGAAGAATGATTCAGTGAGAAACCCTAATCAACCCCCTCCAAACTATCAGAAAGGAGTTATTCCAAAATATTTAAAAGATAGGAGGGGACTTGAAAAGACAATAGAAGCTGAACCAGACTGTCCACCAGGACACATATTATTACCTGAAGAGGAACGCAAAGAAACCTTGCGAGTTTTGAGGCAGAGTGAGTTATTTTTCATTCCTTACAGAACTTTTATTGGAATCATCTACCTTGCAATCAGGTTGCGTTAAATAAAAAATCCATGTTTTCAAGTAAAAATTATATACTTTTATTTGGAGAAATTCAACAATGAATTGAAAAAACTTATATAGTTGCCACAAATTCTGCTCCTGCTCTTGATGAAAATAACTTCCAACAATTATTCTAGGTTATGCAGATAGAATCCAAGAACTAAACTCCTTGCCTGTGAGAAGTGATACATTAAAAATGAAGAAGAGAAAAATGGATATTGAAGAAGAATTGAAGAAAATTGACGAAGGCATCAAAGTGTTTCAGAGACCTAAAGTTTTTGTTAAAATCAACGCATGAGCATTGACTGTGATCTATTTACCCTAGCAATATAGCGATAATTTTTTTTTTATAGAACTCCAATCATTTTCATTCATCTTTACGTGTCATTCCTGTGAAATTCTAGTCATTTAAACAATTCGGTGCACGTATTTGGGGTGCGAAATAAATGAAAAACATGAATCTATATTTTGTTTATTTGGAATGTAGGAAATTCTATTCGCTAATCACCTTCACTGTGTTAGAGGTATCAACCTACCTGTCATAGCTGTATTTTAGGCAAAGTTCAAAGCCATTGAAATTTATAAACATAAAGACATCATGAACAGAACAGATGTTAAACTTCTGGTATATCGCGCATGGTTGCCTGTCTTAGACAGGGCCCGAATCAAGCCGATACGCAATGGGAGCGATAAGCCAATCGACATGGCGCGCGTAAACCCACTACCTTCTCCCGCCAATGATCAGGGTATAAGTTGGGCTGACGTCTTCCTTCCGCCATCAACGGAGGTATCAATAACAGCTCCATATTGAACCCGGAATCAGAGCAGTCAGTAGCTCTGCTCCCTACCCCCTGCAGCGACGGTCTTGTCCGGAGCGATTGCAACACAGCTTATAATATTTCTAAACTGTGATTCCAATGTTGATCTTTCAGTGTCGTCATCCAAAACAGAGTGATATTGAGAAAGCAAAGCAGGATCCAGAGTAACTGGTTGTGAGTTGAATATGTGAGAAATAAGAAAGAACAATTATTGAGTTCAAGAAAGTTATGAATAGAATAGAATAGAAAAAATCTTTATTTCTAGTAGCTACAAGCAGCAAGAAGATAATAGTGTCAAAACGAAAAAAAAATTACAATTTATTATAAAATTCTCCTAAATCATATGGCTCTTATGTGTTGTATGTCGCAATTATATTCAAAGTATCAATCCCAAAATCGCGAAAGAGTTTACTTATCCCCTCTTCTACTTCTAGCCTTGTCCCACAAAATGAAATCCCTATTTGTAGCACTGCCTTCAATTTTTAAAACGCGTTTTTCCCAAAACATCAGAAAAGCACATTCGTGACTTTGGCATTGGACCGACGATATGTAAAATTATATTTTTTATGTGAATATTGTATATTAATTCCTTCAGTGAATAATATACCTATAATTAACCCATCAATCGGACAGATATCCTACTAATCCTATCCCAGTGTTGGATTTACCAGCAGGCTGAGTAGGCTGGAGCCTAGGGCGGCAAATTTCGAGTGGCGGCAAATTTCGTTCATGAATTTTTTATTTTGACTAAATATTGAAAAAAATTATTATGCATTCACAAAATACGAATTTCAGAAATAAGAGATAAATCTTCGTTCTCACTTCGATCGATAGTGCACAAGGAATGCCCCGCATATTTTTCTTGGTGAATATAGGGAAACATTTCAAGAAGGTATTCATTGGGCTGTTTTTGCTCCTTCAGAACCTCTTATTCTTACCTATTTCAAAAATTTGTTTATAAAAATCGGTTCAGCAACAAAAGATTCTTAAAACTCAAACTGTAAATTTTTAAAAACAACAAATATCTACTTGCTACAGAAAGCGACTCTCACACTTCCTGTCACTTTTAAAGTTGAATGTCAAAAGTTTCAAAACCTCTCCGAAATAAATTCAGGGCAAAAATTAGAAGAGAGGAGCAAGAAGAAATGATCCGAAATACAGTTAATATTGACAGTTTTTTTTAAAGTGAAAATAAAAACGGTGATTTGAGCTCGGAAGCTTCAAATATATGTCCTGACACAACTCAATCTGAAGAAGGTCAGACCGATATACTATGATGTCTCACAACAACCGTTGCCCATTAAACATCCTGATTATGAAAAAACAGATCTTTATATTTTTTATAAAGAGGCGAAAGCTATCTTCCGCCTGAAAGAATTTCAATTAAACCAATTTCTGGATCATTAAAAGGTTTGTCGTTATTCCTACGAGAACAGAATATATAAAATATTCATCCAAACTTGGATATAGTACTACGTATGGCTCTTTGTACACCAGCGACAAATTATTCAGGTGAGGAAAGCTTCCCTTGCTTGAATAAGAGAGTGAAGAATTACCCACGAACCACTTTTAAGTCAAGAAAAACTAAGAGCTTCAGCTCTGAGGTGCAGAGAGTCAGCTAATGAACAAAATCGAACGACAATATTATAAATGATTTTCTCTATTTCAGTATCGTAATGAGTTCATTACAGTACTGAAAGTAGTGCTAAACTCATTACAGCATTGTTTTCAGTTCTATTTTTCGTTTTATGGTTGTCAGTACTGACCTCCGATCGAATCAAGTTTCGAATCAAATCAAGTTTCGAATCAAATCAATTCAAATTCCGTGATCTGTCAAATTTCGTATGTCACACCAACTGCCAAGATACAATACAAAAGTCACTAATCAGAATTTTCATTTGAATTTCGAGAGTATTTCACAAAAATTGACTGAAATAGAGAAAATACCGTCTAATACTCGTTGCAGAAGGCAATTCCAACACTCATGCTATCGAAAACTCGCTCCTTCGTCGCTTGTTTTCGAACTTCGCATTCGTGTTGGGATAGGAGCTCATTCTGCAACTTGTTTTAGAATATACTATTCTCTATTTCAGTATCGTAATGAGTTCATTACAGTTCTAAAAGTAGTGCTGTAAAGAAACAAATTGCAGCGTTGTTTTCAGTTATAATTTTTGTTTTATGGTTGTCAGTACTGACCTCCGATCCACTCAATTTTCGAATCAAACCAATTCAAATTCTGCAATCTGTCAAATTTCGTTAGTGACACCAACTGCCAAGATACAATACAAAAGTCACTAATCTGAATTTTTATTTGAATTTCGAGAGCTTTCCGCAAAACTTTACTGAAATAGAGAAAATATCGTCTAATACTCGTTGCAGAAGGCAATTCCAACACTCATGCTTTCGAAAACTCGATCCTTCGTCGCTCGTTTTCGAATTTCGCATTCGTGTTGGAATAGGAGCTCATTCTGCAACTTGTTTTAGAATATACTATTGCGTATACGAAGTCTCGCAAAAAAGTATTGTAATGTTTTCATGATGTAACTATAATAATAATAATAATAATAATAAAGTTTATTGCTTCAAAAACCAACAACAAACAATGAGAAAAACATTCTCTGAGTTAATAGCTTTTACACTATCAACTGTGCGAGATTATCAACAACACAAAAGTATTTGATAATTGCTTATTCATTACATTCTAATATATTTTAAAATAAATCTAACACAAATAAAAAAACAAAAGACTGAACTCTCTACTTCAAATTGACCACTAAGTAGCAGATCGCATCCAACCATTCACATACTCTTCTAACCAGGTAAGTGTCTCCATCCAGGTAAGTGTCCTCAATCAGGTAAGTGTCTTCATCATATAAGTGTCCTCAATCAGGTAAGTTGTCCCAAATCATGTAAACGTCTTTAATCAGGTAAGTGTTCTCAATAAGGTAGGTTCTCCCAAAATACAGTCTTTACATATTTCATCAATTTTAAGTCGGGTTTATTATGTTCTCAATCAAAAGTCTATTTTCTTTTATCCATATTTTTATATTTCTTTTGAAAACTTTTTTCTTTTCAGTTTTCTTATTTCTACAGGAATGAGACTGTACAAACTAATATAATACAATCAAAAAAAGATATATTTATTGTATTGTTTTCGGAATGCGAGTGTAATAAAAAAATATTTATCAACGTTCGCCAAATGTATATGTAAGATTATCCTACTTCAAAAGTAGTACACAGTTTTTACTATGCACATTTTAAAGTATTCACCAAAAATTGATACTTTTGTCGCTTTCAGTATTTAAAGTTGATGAACTTTCTCTTCAACACAAGTTAATTTGGACGAATAGTTTGAAACTTATCATGATATAAGATTGATCTGAATTAAGAACAATTCAGTGCCAATTCAACGGTCCATAGGACAGTTAGACTGTTGAGGAGATATTGTGTTTATTTTGCGTTTTATCTTATAGCTGATTCAATTCCCGAAGCTTAGAGAAGTTGCCGTAAATATTTTTTTAATAAGTAGTATATTTGAATTAAAATTGCAGTTCAGATATTTAGGTCTAGGTATTACGTATAATAATAATGATAATTTATTAATCCTTTCAGACTTGATGAAATATGTATGGGACAACTTTGAAATGTGAAATAGTTCCGACAATTTCTAAATTATCATTATAGTACTCACTAACTCTATAAAAAAAATTTTGTGTAGAAGTATAAAGATTCAACAATTTTCTTAAAATTAATTATGTTGAGTGCCTTAGTATTAATAGGTAGATTGGAAGAACAATTGAATCAGGTAGGTGATGTTTTGCAATTGGGATCTAGGTTTTCTCAAGATATTTCGTATTTCGAAATAAAATTGGGATAATGATAATGACAATTATTGTAATAACCGATTTTGGCAGACGAAGTTGCACGGGTTAGCTAGTTTAGGCTATTTAATGACAACCAAAGATTATAATCTTTGACGACAACCAATTAAATACTTATGTCCAAAATATTGAATATTATTGTCGGAATGAAACCTATTCTATTATTAAGTGAGCAAAAACGGAACATTTTCCGTTATTGCTATTTCTCTTGTCAAAATTATAACTACCCAGAAGGAGGAAATACATTTATTTATTTTATCGTAAAATATTTCAAATTGCTATCTGATGAATAAAAAGATCCTCATCAAAAATTAGTTTGTTGCTTTCAAAATATATTCTGTCACTACTGAACCACCTATCAATATTAAAATCAGGAAATAAAACCCCTATTTCTCTTTCCACCGATTCTGGAGAGTCTGTAAAAAAATTATTCAAATACATATTGGGAGGTTGATTCCACAATATATTGTAACAGGTGTGAAAACTGCAAAGGTTCATCAAGCAAAAGTTTTTCATCTTTTTTTATTTCAAGAACTGTTGAAAATAGATAACTAGAAGCATCTATGTATACAACTTAAGCTGTTGTGTTTTCTTCAATATAAGTTCGAAATTTAGTGGCTGCTCCATGTTTATTCGAGAATTTTTCTGAATGGTAACCCCAACTTTTTGTGCTCCATTTGATGATGGAGTTTTTTCATTGATAAGCCTGCTAATTGGATCCAGTTCGCGAATAATTTCAATAGTGACATAAAATGGATTCGCCATCTTATGATAATCATTATAGATTCATGGGCGTAGTTAAAGTTGCAGCTAAAAAGTTATTTTCGAGAAGTTCTCGTAAGAAATGTGTTCTTGGGTGGTCAGAAGTAACTGAAAATTATATAAGGATTATCAAAATTCACCATCAAATGAAGAAAGTGAAAAACCAATGAACTCAATAAATGCCAGTCGGAAGGACAAATATAAATTTTACACATTACAGTAGGCATTCATGGGCTCTTTTGAGAAAACTATAGGAACCTAGTGAAGCTACACCTTCCACGATATCATCTTCGAAAATTAACAATAAATTGATTACTCATCGTCTTGTTGATTTATTCAATTAAAAAAATCAAAATCTCAAATCAAAGATATGAAGGATTTAAAGCATATGCGTATAACTTTGCTTCTGCCGTTTTGCATTAGCTGCCTATAGCGGTAAGTGGTGATTGAAATGATCTTGATGTCATACAATAAGCTTAGGTATTTGTTAACATGACGACATCGAAATATTAGACGATTCTCTCGTGTCTGCATAATAAAGTTTTTCTAGATAAAACATGTCAGTTAACGAGCCGAACTCTCGACATTTTTTACTTCAATAAGAAGAATGAGGCTCATTGAATGCTCTCAATACCTATGGTGAAACCGCTATTAGTGAAAGAACGTGCGGAGAGTGGTTTCAACGCTTCAAGAACGGCGACTTTAACGTTGAAGACCAGCATGGCGATGAAAAAGAAAAGGATTCGAAAATGCAGAACTGGAGGCATTTCTTGATCAAAACAATCACTGGCGATCGTTATCGAACGCAGTTAATGCATTTGAGCTAATCATTGAAAGACAAAACAGCCGCAATACAACGAGAGACATGATAAAGTAGTTTTACAGCATGGCAATGCTTGTCCCCATCTTGCAAAGTGGTCAAGACATGCTTGGTAACTTTGAAATGGGAAGTTTCGATCTATGGCACACGGCCTGGCTTATGAATTATAGAAAATTTGATCGATTCATGAATTCATACAGAAGATAACCAATTTTTTCAACGCGGGATTCCGAATGCGGAATGCTGTCCGAAAGATGGGAAAAAGTAGTGGCCAGCGATGGACGATACTTTGAATCATAAATGTATAACCAATTTTTTACATAAAGCCTCGCATTTTGGGAAAAAATGGCGTAAGCACAGTTGTACAAGTCATCATCATCATCAATGGCTCTACAACTCAAGGTGAGTCTTGGCCGCATTTACTATTCTTCTCCACTCTAGTCGATTTTGTACTGCTAGCTCCCATTGTGTTATTCCCAGTCTCTGCAAATCACTGGTCACTGCGTCTTTCCACCGTTTTCTTGGACGACCAACCGTTCTTCTACCCTCAGGCCTTTCCCAGAATGCTGTATTGAGGAGTCTTCCATCTTGTGACCTCATGACATGTCCTGCCCATCTTATGCGATTGGACTTGATATGTCGCACTATATTCTCGTTCCCATAGAGTGCCTGTAGTTCTTGATTCTTTCTTATTCTCCATTCTCCCGTTATTTCGTCTCTACAAGGCCCAAAAATAGCTCTCAGGATCTTTCGTTCCAGTACCAGCAATCTATCAGCCTCACGTTTATTCAGGATCCATGTCTCACTCCCATAAGTTATTGCGGGACGAATGATTGTTCTGTAGATTTTTATTTTCGCTTCTCTTGAAATTAATTTTGATTTTAAAAGTGTTGCCAAGGAATAATATGCCCTGTTTCCGACCATAATTCTCGATTCCACGTCTCTTTCATTCTTGTTATCAGCTGTTATGACTGCTCCCAAATATTTAAATTCTTTTACTACCTCAAAATTGTAGTCATTTATAGTAAAATTTTGGCCGATACGTGATCTTGGGTTTTTTGTTATTACCATATATTTGGTCTTGTCTTCATTGATCCTGAGGCCTACTTCCTTGGCTCCTTCTTCCAACAGGGTGAAAACTTCTTTCGCGTCTCTAACGGATTGTGTGATAATGTCCACATCGTCGGCAAAAGCCAGTAGGACCTTCGAACCCTGTGTTGCGAAACCGTTTGATAGTTTTGATTGTACTTTTCTTACTGCATATTCCAAGGCGAAGTTGAATAATAACGGGGAAAGGGGGTCTCCCTGTCTAAGACCGTTTTCAATTTGGAATTCATCTGAAGTAATATTGCCAACTCTAACCTGCGCACTTCAATTCTGCACGCATACCTGTGCCAAGCTTATCAACTTTTTGGGGACTCCCATCTCTAACATGACTCTCCACAGCACTTCCCTGCTCACAGAGTCATATGCTTGTTTGAAATCGACAAAAACCTGGTTCACATCACGATTGTATTCCAAGTTCTTCTCCAATATTTGTCGTAGTATAAAAATCTGGTCGATAGTGGATCTTCCGGGGCGAAAACCACATTGATAATCGCCTATGATTTCCTCTGCGTATGGAATTATTCTTCTCATCAATATGATAGCCATCATTTTATAAGCTGTATTTACTAGTGAAATTCCTCTATAGTTTGTACAAATGTGTTTATCCCCCTTCTTATGTATGGGTATTATGAAGCTTCCATGCCATTCTGTAGGTATTTCCTCTTTTTGCCAGTTGTACAAGTACCTATTATATTCCAGATAATTAAGGTCCTCAAATTGAAGTCGAGTAAACAATTTTGGTCAAAATTTTCAGTCAATATAAATAAAAGCGACAAGGAAATTTGGCAACCTGAATGAAATGTATGCAAGATCTAATTACTGATCCTTCCATTAGAGTTCCTAGATTTGACTTTCCCAGGAGAATATGGTCTGTTCTAAATCTGCTGAGATTTTTCCCTGAGCTCTTGTATCATACGCAGAATTTTATGGTTTCCCGTTTCACTAACCTCAGATGGGTATTTTTTGTTTCAACATGTGTTATTTTAGCTTTTTTCTTCAATTCAAAGCTGGGTACGCTGCTCCTTCTCAGTGGCGTAGCGAGCTGAATTCGCGCCCGGGGCACAAAACCTTTTTAGCGCCCTCCTTCTAAATTCATAATGGCATATAATATTATATGTGAAATACACTCGCAAATTACAGAATGAATGAAGTAAGATAAATAAAGTCATAGTCTCAAGCAAGGCCTTTAGTTTTGTACAAAAAAGGAAGAAAAGAAAACAAGAATAGATTTTGAAATGTATATACGATCATCTAGAATTACTTCAAGATATACGTCTTTCATTTATTCGTTTTATATACTTATGAAGAAATATTGATAGAAACGCAGTATTAAAACTTTAAAAAAGTTAATATTCATTATCTTCAAGGAGATAAAAATTTAATAATAATAAGAATATACGAGCAGTACTTATTAATATAACTTATTACTATGTATGAATTTTCCTTATTTTTGATGACTCACATTTATCAATAATGTCATCAAAGTTCATCTTTTCGAAATTTTCTCTTTCCACACTTAAAAATGCCAAGTTCTCAGGCTATCTCGTCCCATCGTTGATCGTAGATATGTCAGAAGTAATTTTAATTGATCGTTGCTGCTAGAAATTGAAGCTGAGAGGTTTAGAAGAATATCTTCTCCATGCGAGCTTATAAAATTCAGAAATTTCAAACGAGATCAAGATTTTATTTTTTTTCAAGTGCGGAGTTAGATTTTGCCATCACCTAATTCGTTGAAGAATTATATTCCGTTGGAACAGTATTATATAAAATTCACCCAAATTTTTACAAAACCTCTCTTCTTCAAGGTTGTTGTCAACATTATCCTTATTATAAATTTTCAGTATCTAGTGAAAATCAAAATTTGATATCATGGTCACTTAATCCTGAACATATTTCTTAGTGGAGATGATCAAGAATGCCCCTCATAACGCGAGAAATTTCACTTTCGGGGGAAAAACCAACATCCCTAACTAATTTACTGGATATTTTCTGCGTCTTATCACACGTTGTATCAATATCCCATTTTTCGCAGATTGACCTTTTTACAGAGCTTGTCCCGAATTTCGGCTAGTTTAGTCGCTAATGATTCAAGATCATGAAACGCTTATCTAAAATTCAATCCAGATCCTGGACCCCAGGACCTTGTAATCTGAGCTGTACACTATCAATTCTCCTCAAGATTTCAAATCAGAAATGAACTAAAATTATGAAATTGAAAGTAAGTCTTTTTTATGATGGAATTGTAGCTTCACTTCTGTTGTCACTTGTATTGGTGTGCCAGTTTTTCTAATAGTTCTCTTATCTTCCCTAGCTCATCAACAATATCCCTATCCGCTTATATTCTGGCGCCCCCTTGTGTTTCAGATTTACGTTTGACAGTTTTTTTCACGGCAATTTTTTATTTTTCCATCGTGACGAAAACAAACATATGTTTTCAATTATTCCAAAGTATGCCACACCGATTGAGTCTTGTTTAGCTGCAGCAAATCCCACTCAATCCAGCATTTTTTTGGTTTGCTAACCATTTGGCGCCCCTGTATGAGTAGCGCCCGGGGCATGATGCCCCCTCTTGCCCCCCCTCGCTACGCTACTGCTCCTTCTATTTCCGCGGATGACTTATTCATCCTACAGATTAGAGGTACAGTCATCAGTGTCCTCGCACAATTGGTCATCACCTTGTCGTGGTGTGCGAGCTTTTAGTAGTTGTGATGAATCCTGAGAATCAAGTTCTTATAGGATGAGCAACGAAACCAAGAATGAATAGACATCCTTGCTCAATGTCCCCCTTACAACATAGGTTGAGTGTTTCAGAAAAATACCAAGGCACCAAAGAGCAACGAAGGAAAAAAGGAAAACATGCCGAGTCCAAATGAAGCACCTAGCTGACTACACAAACCCGAAGCCTTCCTCATTTCAGGGCTCGTGTCTAGGCGACCCTAGGCAAGGAGAGTTTAGGAATCGCCGGAGATCGAGCTAGCTAGCAAAGGCTTCGAGTGATGGAAACATGAGAGAACATCGTGGTGACTATGGCTCTATTGAACCCTTATTATTATTATTATTCTGAACAGGGGTCGTTGTGTCTACGTTCAGCCCTCCGGGAACTTCGACACAAGGATCTTTTGTTCTTTACCCAACTCGTTCATTTGAATCAATGGCATTAATAAATCCAATGACATCCTTAGGAGCTTAAGCTGTCACCTCATGAGGATCCAGAACTGACTTCCCCATGTGAATGGTTCTTAGTTCTGCCAGCTCTGGACACTTGCATACCATGTAATCAGCCGTTTCTTTCTCTGATCCACATAGCCTGCAGGTTTTATCTGCTGATCCATGCGATACAAAAGATATTTGTATCGACAGTGTGCCGTCAGCAGACTCATCATTAGTCGAAGCACAGTATTTCTATAGAGCGTTGTTTTGTTCACGGCTTCCTATGGTTGGACTGCTTTCTTGTATTGGTCTTCTCCCAACCCACAGAAAGGTTCAGGTCCAACAGGCTTCCGCCTTGATGCTTTCTTCGCAGGTTCGTCGGCTATTTCATTTCCTTCAATACCACAATGTCCTGGTATCCATAGTAGAGTCACCTTATTGCTTCTGGCCAGTTGCTTCATGGTATTACGACATTCTCATGTCAGCCGAGACTTCTGGCTGTATGATTCCAGTGGCTTGACTGTCCGTGGTGATATATATAAGCGCTTCTTTGAGGTCCCCCTCGAAGGCACTCTTGAGCGCAGGTATAGACAGCTGGTGTCTCTACCTATGAAACAGAGGGTTCACTTCCAAGAGGCTTGGATATCCTTAATTTAGGTCCACATACCTCAATACCTGTACCCCTTTCAGTTTTCGTTCCAACAGTGAACCATATGGATGACTTTTTGTCTAGACGATTTATGAAGTTCATTGCACTAAGACGGTCACCAATGACCGTTTCGAATGGCATTTACGAGTGCATAATCATCATCATCATCAATGGCTCTACAACTCAAGGTGAGTCTTGGCCGCATTTACTATTCTTCTCCACTCTAGTCGATTTTGTACTGCTAGCTCCCATTGTGTTATTCCCAGTCTCTGCAAATCACTGGTCACTGCGTCTTTCCACCGTTTTCTTGGACGACCAATCGTTCTTCTTCCATGCCATTCTGTAGGTATTTCCTCTTTTTACCAGATTTCACATATTAGGTGGTGCATTTCCATATGTAGTCTTTCTCCCCCTCTACCAAGGAGTTCTGCCTGAATGCCGCTTTGTGTTTTTTTAGTGTTTTTAGTGCTTTCGTTACTTCTTCCAGCATCGGCAGTGATACCTCTGGGTCCGCTGTTTGGTAGTTGCTGTTCTCATTCATCTCAGTTGGGTTAACGGGGTTTAGTAGTTGTCTGAAGTATTCTCCCCACTGTCGCCTTATGTCCTCATCCGCTGTGAGTAGTTGTCCTGATTCATCCCTTATGAATTTTAGGTTGTTTATTGAGTTTGCTTTTAGTTCCCTATAGAACAGTCTAACTTGACCTGCTTTGTGTTCATCTTCGAGCTTTTGGATACTTTCTTCTGTATATTGTTTTTTCTCTTTCTTCAACAATTTCCTCACTTGTGTTCTGATTCTATTATAAGCTTCTCTGTTTTCTTCTGTCGGTCTTGCTAGCAGTTCCAACCTCATTTGTGTTTTCCGCCTCAAGCCCTGCTCGCACTCCTGGTCATACCATTTCTTTTTCGCGCTCTTCTCTTTTTCCCGATGTGCACCTCTGCCGCTTCTTCTATGGTCTCTCTTATGCTCTACCATCTCTGGTTTATTGTAGTCTCCCTCTCCGACGACTCCTCCTCCAGGGTCTGGACCTTTATCAGTATTTGTCGTTGATATTGTTCCTCTTTTTCTTGTATATCTAGGTTTTCAACATTCCACACATTTCTAGGAACACTTTGATTTGTCCATGTTGTATTCAGTCTTGCTCTCAATTTTGCCCTTACCAGAAAGTGATCTGAATCACTCTCTGCCCCTCTCATACTAATGTATATGCACTAATAATGTTGCTAGAGTGTCTTCCATCAATGAGGACATGGTCTATCTGGTTCCGTGTGATTCCATCATTGGAATTCCATGTTACCTTGTGTATATCTTTCCTTTGAAAATGTGTGGTTTTGATCACCATGTTATTAGCTGTTGCAAAATCCACCAACCGATATCCGTTGTCATTCGTGGATCATGTAGGCTATGCATACCAATAACCAAGTTTGGCATTGAGGTCGCCCAATATGATCTTAATGTCGTGTCTAGGTGCTGCTGTGTAGTGTTGTTCAAGCAGTTCGTAGAATATTTCCTTATCGTCTGCATCTGCTTCCTCTGTTGGTGCATGCACTGAGAATAGAGTTAAATTAAACCATCTTCCTTTTAGTCTTAGGGAGCACATGCGTTTATTGATTGGCTTGAATTCGATTATAGCAGACTTCAATTTTCCACTGACTACAAAGCCACATCCATATTCGTGTCTTCTTTCGTCCCCCGACCAGAATACCAGTGACTGTTCCATCTGTAGATAGCCCGATCTTATCCATCTCATTTCTTGTATAGCCGTTACATCCATCCTATATAGTTGTAGCTGTTTTATGGCATGTGTAGCGATTCCAGGTCTGTACCAGCTCAAAACGTTCCAAGTTCCCAGTAGAATGTCCTTATTTCTCAGCTTTGCTCTGTTCCGTGTTTCCGTCCTGTTCCGAGGCAATAGTAATTGGTTCGTAGCACTCCTTTTTTATATGTATAGGCAGCTAACCTATAGCACAACCCCCAACCTCGAGGATTTTCTTAATGGACTTCGAGGAAAATCATTAAAACTGACTTCATTCATAATTTCTACGAGTGCATAATGTGCTCGTATATGTGTCGGAATGAAGTATCCGGTTGCGGATAGGAGGTGGCCCCCATCGATGATTGTATATGAGAAGGGGGCCTGCAGGGAAATAGAATCGGCTCGTTGTGCCTAAAAACTCAAGTGGTAGCCTGTCGCGGACCAACTTCCCCTGTCCCGGCTATAGTGTCGTGGCTGAGGCATTGCACCAGGATAACAATGCCAGGTGGTATCCCGAGCTAACCTCGAGACTATCCTGTTATACCAACGCTTCCTGGCTGCCTGTGGTCATGTCTCGCGGGCCAATGAAGTTTTAGGGGGGTCTTGGCTTAACCACCCGGAGCAAGGGAAAACAACCTTAAAATTCTAAATTCAAAGCGGGAAACCAGGCCGAGGAATGCAAGGCTAGATAAAAAACTCTAGTTTAGACTTTGGAACACCGGGGGGCACTCCCTTGTATACACCCTTTACCTCCGCAAGCGGAGCTCTGCAGGAATGGACCTTTTATGAATCCTGCATCTAGTGGTACCAACCATAGAAAAAAACAAAATCCTAAAAACACCACCGGAAAGAGTGTGGAGACTCCATCCACTTCTTCATCCGGGCACCCTGTAAAGGGAGAGATCAAACGACCTAGAAAACAGTCAATCGAGTTGCCCAAGTTGGGACAACCCGGTGGCAGAGATGACCCTCTAAGAAAAAGAACTCAGTGGTGCAAGGGTGCGACTCCTTGTAAGGTTAAAGAAAACTGTGCCCTACGTTTGGGCAACAATTATGTAAGGTAACTGTCAGAGAGATGAACTATTTTGAGAAATATTTCAACGATAGATGCTCCAGCTAGTCAGAACATGAGACCACCTTACATTGAGATGAGATAAAAGAAGATAAGATGCTTCTACTCAGGCTAATGATAATCAAAACTAGAACAGTTGAGATTTATTCCTCTCTGATGACAACAGCTATTTACAATGTCTAATATCAAGGTTAAAACAATTTCGTACGAGGACAAGAATATATACAATTATGAACAATCTGTCAGGAAAAGAATTCACAAACTCATAAATTCAAAAGTTCATCATTTCTAGAGTTCACAAATTAAAGAGCGCTTTCGTTTTCTGTTAACTTATCTGAAAGTAACTGTGCTAGATAAGGGAAGTGAGTTCCTTCAACGTTCGAATGCCTGGATCTTCTGGAAAATGTTGCAACAAGAGGTGATGATCGTATTCTCTCAACCAGAAGCTTCGAGGCTTCAACTTCCTCCAACAGGTAGAAACTGAAGGATCTGGAGGCTTTGGTCTTTCCAAAGAGGCTTCAGATGTCTAGACCCTTTAAAAGAAACGTCGAAGGCCTAGCTCTCTTCGGTAGATATGAAGATTTAGCTCCTTCGATATAGGATTCTGGATCTCTCCAAAGAAAGGTTTCTGGAGACTCAACTCCTCCCAAAAATTCTGAAGATTCAACTCCGTCCAAAAATTCTGGAGATTCAACTCCGTCCAAAAATTCTGAAGATTCAACTCCGTCCAAAAAGGCAATTTCTAATAATTTCCTAAGCTAACTATTTCAAACTAGAACAAAGAAACAATTTACTGCTTTTCTCGACACAACGTCAGAGCTGTGAAATAACGGTCTTGTCTCTGAAGCGCTACGAATTCGACTGGCTTCGCGTCTCAACTTCGTATGTCGGGATCCAAAGTGGTCGGGAACTGACGAGACCCACGGCGGTAAGTTCGAACGTTACATCCTCCATCAGGGCCTTGAACTTGAAGAGGCTAGGAAGCAGGCTCTTTAGTGCCCAGCCATGAAGCAAAATAAAAGAGGCCCGGAGTACATCACACCACCGACTAGGTCTCTTAAAGAAGCAAAAGTAAGCCGCAGCAACAGCCGAGCAAGTCACTGGCTATGCAGCAGCTGTCAAAGCCAAGAAGACCTCCAGGATAGGAATTATGCCTAAGGATTACCCTAAGGCTATCCTGGAGGCCGAGCAATTGACCTCCCTGGTGGAGGAAATGTGCCAGAGCCAGGAAAGGGGATCCACTTCACTTCCGTCCATTTCAGAAATGGAATTATGCTGGTGGATTGTAGATTTGAGAAATCAGCGGACTGGGTCATCAACTTAGTTTCGCAACTGAAATCTTGGAAGGGACCCGAGTTGGTGGTGCTAAAGGGAGGCGACATCCCCAAGCCCACAAAAATTACGGTCTTCTTTCTAAGAAGCCACGAAATGGAGTCATCCGACACGTAGGAGTCCAGAACGACCACCTCATTACAGGGGCATGGAAAGTTCTGAGCTCCAGAAAGGATCGTAAAGGAATTATCCTCACGATTGGGATGGACCCCAAATCAGAAGAAGTCCTGAAGGCAAAGGGGTGCTACCTGAACTTCCGTTTCGGGTGCATCGCGGTCTCAGGGCTGAAGAGCAAATGTGACCCTGTGGAGAGTACGAGGGATGTGGAGATACCCTCTACATCTCTACAGGAACCCTGGATCAACAAAGACATCCAAATCATGGGTTTGGCATGTAAAGACTGCAAACTGATCTGTGATCAGAACCAAGTATCTCTGCTTGCTTGTATGCTGATAAGAAGCAATATTAATTATATTTGTGATTCAAACATGTTTCGAGACAAACTCCAATCTTAGTACACCTTGAATTTGGAGGCATCGCCCGAGAAATTGTCATAGCATCCGCATACTTCGTTGATGACGAGCCAATAACACCTACATAGGAAGTGAAGCAGCTGGTAAGATATTGCAACAGCAGAAGGCTGCCATTCATAATAGGATGTGATGCCAATGCGTATAACACTGTTTGGGGAAGCACGAACAACAACGCCAGAGGTGAGTACTTACTAGAACATCTCTTAGTCCTAGAAAAACAGGGTGGTCTCTTTATAGGAGCCATCTGAAATATAAGTTAAACCAAATAGAAATAGGGCGGGTAAAACACCGCGATTACGATCTGGAAAACATGTAGAGCAGGTGAGTGAGACAATGATGCAGGCTTTTCACACTAGTTGCCCACTGACTAAGGCTCGACCAAGAAAGGAAGCTCCTTGGTGGAACGATCTCCGAAAGGAGGTCCGTCGGCTCTTTAACAGGGCCAAGCGGGATAACAATTGGCTGGTGTACACTGAGAAGCTTACTCACTACATCAAGGAGTTCAGGAACTATCACTTTCACTCCTACAGCAGCCAGACATCAGAAAGTCATGACAAAAGGGGGAATCAATCCAATCATGTCGCTTAAAAAGGTACACTTAGGGAGAGGAGGAGCGATTAGCTCTTCTTCTCGAGACACATTTCCCAGGTAGTGAACCCATGAGCAGTATAGAAACAGCAATCGAACACATCAAGAACTCAAAAATTAGGATTGGGGCATTGCTCGGAAAATATTTACAAAGCAACGACTGATATGGGCCTTTCAGCCGTATAAAACCCCAGGTGTAGTAGGGTTTTTCCGTACTCCTACAGAAAGGAGTGAAAGAGATCCTCTCTCATCTGCTGAAGATTACAAGAATCAGTTTAGCAATGGGTGAAATCCCTAAAATATGGAGGACAAAAGTAACCTTCATACCAAAGGTAGGGAAGAAGGATGGGACTGACCCCCGATCCTTCACACCCATTTGTTTAACATCGTTCTTACTCAAAACTATGGAAAAAGTAGTTGACTACTACCTGAGAACGGAGAATCTGGAAAGTACACCACTCCACAGTTGTCAGCATGCGTACAGGGCGGGAAGTTCAACGGAAACCGCCCTGTATCAGTTGACTGAAGCTATTCAGAAAACTCTGAATAACAAAGAAATCGCCATCTGTGCCTTCGTGGTAATATCTGGGGCATTTGGCAATACAACGCACTTGTCTGTCAGAGATGCACTTGAAAGGCGGGGAGTGAATGGAACCATTGCAAAATGGACGTTTGAGGTATTAACTACGATAATTGCTGAAGCATCGATGGGCGATAAATCCGTCGGTGGTAAAGCTACTCGGGGTACACCTCAGGACGGGGGTGCTATCCCCCCTGTTATGGAGCCTTGTAGTGGATGAACTACTACACAGGCTCACGCAGTTAGGCTTCGATGGTGTAGGCTATTCTGATGATATAGTCCTCATGGTTAGAGGCAAATTCGAAGGCGCCTTCTGCGATTTAGTGCAGAATGGCCTTGGAATTATTGAGCAATGATGCTTGTCAGTGGGGCTGAATATTAAACCAACCAAGACCACAGCTCGATAAAGCACAGCGGCTTGCCTGTGTGTGCATCACCGTGGCCATGAGAACGTGCCCAACTAGAGCACTTGAGATCATAACAGATCCCACCTGGGAATGCCGGAGCGAACTCAATGAGGTAGGCAAGAAAAATAAGTGTTTTAACTGGGTACCTGGTCATTCGAGAATCACAGGTAACGAAGAGGCCAATAAACTTGCCAGAGAGGGTGCTTGGAAATCACTCACTGGCTCAGAACCTTTCTGTGGTATAGGAAAATCTACATATGAGAAGGAGTTTCTAGAAAAGGAGAAAACTGAAAGAGAAACACTCAGGCAGAATCTCCCAGGGTTAGATCACTTCAAAAAGTTCCTTCGGAATTTTGAACCTGCAAGATATTCGGATTTTACTAAGAACCAACTACACCTCCTCACTGGCTTTCTGACAGGGCATTGTCGCCTCAGAAAGCACTTGCTGAGAATGGCCTATTGGACACTAAAGAGTGTAGATTCTGTGGGAAGGAGGAAGAAACTTCTATTCACCCAGTCACAGAATGCTTTGGTATTGTGAGCCAAAGGAAACAATGCTTTAGTCAAGAGACCTGTAGGGGTGTGGAATTAGCCTCACTAAAGCCTTCTGAGATATTGGATTTCATAAGATCTCTGAGATTGGAATGCGAGCTGTAAATGGAGTGGCGAGAATAGCTTTGTCAGGGGGCACAATAGACCATAAGGTCGCAGTGGACTGTAACCCCTTTTAAAGTATTAACTATCCTCATATGTCCAACCCAGTTCCAGATAAGAGGTTCCCTTTGAGGGATATATTAATTGCTTCTAGCAGGCTACACTTCCTTACATACAGATGTAGGGGAGGCAAATCAAGTATAACCTCGAGCGGTGCAGTTGGAGTTTTACACATAGCTCCGGTGGCCCCAACACAAGCTAGTCGCTGCAACTTTTGCAGCTTGTTGCGAGTAGTGACCCTTTGAGTCCTCGGACAATACTGCTAGCAACACATGCAAGCTAGCATTGCTAGAATGAAATGGAGTGACTATGGCTGACTTTGCAACAGTCCAACGGCCGGACCCAAACTGCAAATTAGGACTCCACCCATAGTACTAGGACTTGATTGGAAACCTTAAATTTTCAGATGGGATGACCTCAAGGCCAGTAAAAAAAAAGTTATGTGCAGACCAACGCGGAAGGGTGGAAGAAACTTTTGCGGAATCGAAATCAAGTCCTAAGAGAAGTAGAGCTTCTTCTGATACTCTCAAACAAACTTTTATATTCCTAATGATAATCGTGTGTTATTATTATAGCCCCTGTTCCCGCAGTCCCGAGTCAGTCTGAGCATACCTTTAACTGTCCGGGCAGTTTTCTTACTTCGAAGATGTCCAATTCTCCAGAAATGCTAATAAGCTCCTGAACTTAGGACACCCTGTATATTGTACACTAGTGAAAGAGAGAAATCATATAATTTCAGTTGTTTCCTTCTTTTATGAGAGTTTATAGGTATTTACCTCAATTCTGATTGTAGTTTTGACAATAATAATAATTACATGTCCTGAATCCGTGATTTACAGGACATAAAATGGAAAGGGATAGACTCATGACCCACTGATACACCAAAGGATTGCCTGATTGTGACGTATAAATACTCTACCCTGGTGGAGTATCAGTTGTCTCCAAATCGAGATAAAATTCGACAAAAGAAAATAAAAACTTTAGGTTAAATAAGCTGCAAAGAGGCAAGGACTTTCTCATTTTCTGACTAGTGTTGATAAATAAAGTATGCTAGTTGGGTCAAAAGACTAAGAACCGTGAGGTATAAAAATATTTTAAAAAACAAGATATTTCGATAAATATGGCATCTTATAATTTGATTAATTAAAAGGCGCCTCAGTTTTTTATTTGCATTAAACCGCATACATATGCTGTAACATTCAACATGAAATAAGTTCTAAATATTCCACTCTTCAAAAAAACTGAATGTGTTCTTTTCTTATACTTTATAAGTTGCAATGTAAAAACTGTTGCTTGGTAAACTGTTGCTGTTGACATATACCTTATCTTTTTCATCAATATCAAGGAATATAACTATAGAATGCGTTCGGTTGATTTCACATTTGCAAATTGATTCAAAATTACCTGAACCATGTGTAGCGTTTCTTGTATCAGAGAGTCCGTACTGTCCTCTTATACTATGAGGTTGTTCAAATTGTGCTTTAAAAACCTTCGTGGGGCCCATTAAAGCTCTCCACTCCTTTATAGCATCTTCTCTAGCTAAAACATACATTTTGGATGGTCCACTGGAATTAAGTCTACCGATTAATTTCAACTACCCAATATTTACAAACAAACCTTATCATTGAAGTTATGAGCCTGTTATAGAAGAACTTGTTAACATGTTCTTTATAGAAATTTTCAGCATCTTCTACAGTCATTCTGTGATGTTTTGACTTCACAATTTTGAAATTGGACTCTAATATTTTGTTTTGGACAGCTCTTAGTGCAACTGGATTTTTGACTAAATGGGGTTTTATGATTGCTAAAGTTAATTGTAAACTATTTTTCTTACTCATTATAATAATTTAATTAGATCAACATTTAAAGTAAAGTACAAATTTTAATCATGTAAGCATGGAAATACAAACGAATGAATGTCAGAATTAAACAGTGTTTATTAGTGTTCTGTGGTTTGGACCACAGAACATTGCATAGATTCAAGAAAAAAATATACAAAAAAAAACGAACAGAAATTGTAAAAATAATATCTAATTCAGAAAACTTCTCATAAAATCGTTTATAATACTAGTGAAATTAGATAATAAAAATATTCTCAGAAAAAACTTAAAAAAAAACAAATGTCTATTATTTCAATAAGAAAAGCTACCTTGATTTTTTGTTCTCTGGCCAAAATAATTGGGAACTTCTGCATAGATGTCAGTGCCTCGGTGGTGAAGTGTCGAACCCTTGAGCGCTAGTACAACAAACGAACATCAGCTTTTAATGAATGGAAAAGTAGTGGTGTCTTATGTTTTTGTGCTTTATTTCAGACTTTGTGAAATGAAGCAGTGCTCAATTTAGAGAAATGCTATTTTGTGATATAAGCATCTTATAATGATAGTTTGAAAATAATCGAAGAAAATTATGACTATGCTTTTGCTAAAGAAATGTTGAAAAATATCAAATATGTACAACTTCTTTCATAGAATGGTTCATGTTTTATTTGAAAATAATATACAGTAAAACATATGTTTATATCTCATTTAATCATTTGTTCACTCTGAGGTTTTTTCCCCTGGCTCTATAGTATCGTATGATACTGGTGATGATAGTATCGTATGATACTATAGTATCATACGAAGAATGTTGTGTTACCCCGTTCCCTTTTTTACCTCAGCTTAGGTTCTTTTTGTTTCAACATTTATTGTATTATATATATATATATATGTATATATATATATATATATATATATATATATATATATATATATATATATATATATATAATTACATAATATGGCCCCATACTAATTAGATACATTGTTTATCTATATACCATTGATTCGATATATTATTATGTTATATTTTGCAGACTAAGCAATGAACACCTGCAGTGAATACGCAGGAAGAGTAAGATAAGAGAATGTTATAAATATCTGTGAATGACAATTTCTAGTCAGTTAATTAATCGATCTAGTAGCTCTACCAAGTATTAACGTTGTATTGTATTGAATAAAGTAAAGTAGTTTTTTTTTTAAAAACGAAGTCTTCCTCCCGAAAAACATAATTATATATATATATATATATATATTCTTTTGAATAAGAGAACTAAAATAATACAATAAATGTTGAAACAAAAAGTACCTAAGCTGAGGTAAAAAAAAAACGGGGTATCATAACATTCTTTGTATGATACTATAGAATCATACGATACTATCAACACTAGTATCATACGATACTATACAGCCAGGGAAAAAAACCTCAGCCGAAAAAACCTGCCTCCCCGTAAACAAAATAACATAAAATATCAAATATCAGGAAAATCTTGAAAGACATCAGTGTGATCATCTTCATGTTATCCGTCGATGGGCTCGGATACACAGATTCTTCCCAAAACGACTCGAAATTCTCAATCTGAAATGACAAAAGCAAAAAAGAAAACGATTATTCAGAATAAATCGAATGCATTTTGGAAATGCATTTGCTACTTTAAAAAAACATCAACATTAAGATTTCTTGGCCAAATAATGTTCGGAGGTTTATGAATATTTATGACAGAAATGTCTCAAAATTTGAAAGAAATGACAAAAAAAAACTCCATCAATTTCACCTTTCCGAATCTGTTGAAAGTTACGAAACAGACAATTTTTCAACATAACAAGCTAAACTTGTAAAAAATCAATTAATACATAACTTTCAACTGTCCTCTTTCACGAGGATTTTTTTTTTCTGTTGCCGTGTGGGTTTCTTGCAGAAGAATCTCTTTGATACCATATTCATCAGCTAATTTGGAGACGTAATCACACTTTCCTTTCGAAATTCCTTCGATATTCAAAATCCACAAATTGTTGCTCTCTGGTCGTGAGGGTTTTTTCAAACCAGATACGACCTTCCAGGTGATGATTTTTCGGCATTTCAGATGTTTGAAGACCGCTACAGGACCCCAATGAAAGGCAATCATCTCCCATAGATAGGGTAAGTGCACCGGTTGTGGCCACTTTAAGACATTTTCCCACTTCACATTGTGATCATTTCACTATTCATGCACAGCTTCACAATTAATAACATGAAAACGCTCCCTATGAATATTGTGATTAGTGAGTTACCAAGCAAAAGTTGTTTTTACGGTGAATAAAATAATTAAAAAATGAAAAGGAGAGCGAGTGCAAATTATCCAGTTGTGGCCACATTTTCCACCAGTTGTGGCCACACAATTTTCCATTTGTGGCCAGTCACGGTTTTGGATAAACTTGCACAGTTTGATACTCACTTCCATCGAAATTCAACAAACCTTCTCATAAATAACAAAAAATATATTAGAATTTTATAAAAATATAGATACAAATAATAAAAAAATTATAATATTTCTTTTACTTAAATAAAAAAATTCATCGAAATATTTAGGTTTCTAAAAAAATAAAACATAGTCCGCGATTATCAGCAGCCTCATGTTCTTCAATTTTCGTGATGATCTTCTTTCTAATACCACAGAAGGTCTGGAGGTTCATGCCATTTTCAGTTTTCCACTTCTGGAGATTGCACAGAACTATATATACCCTTTCAACTTCAAATTGAGATTAATCACATTCAAATTAGGATCGGTGATCATTGATATTTTTTTCTTGTAGGGTACAAAGTATTTTATCATAAAGATCAATTTCGGAAAAATGTTAGCAGACTTGCTCGTATCCAGCTCGTTATAATCATAGCCCCATCCTTATAATGATATTACAATATATCTTCTTTCTAGTCTTTCTCAAATTTCTCTAGTTTTCAGTCTCATCCATTTCGTCAATATAACAACTTTGTGTTTTATTATTAAGCCTTTTTTATGAAGCTTATCATTTTCATTCGCTTCCAGATACTCCAATTCATTTATCGGACGATATTGTTAAGTTTTTCATCTTTGTTTGTTACATACGATGCAGTATTATCTATCCTTTACTATCTAGTGGCCACAACTGGGTTTGTTCGCTCGGTTTCTGGCCACTAAGTGGCTACAAGTAGCGAATCGTACTTTTTTGTGATCCAGTTGTGGCCAGCACTATATTATTTAGTTAGAATCAGAAAATTTCAATTTTTTATAGAAAATATAGAAGAACATGATATAAGAATGATATAAAACATTTACTATTTGTAACGCATATGTTTAAATAAAAAAAAACATTGGAAACACACTGTTTCTTAATCGCACTTCTAAGCATTCGCCTACTACCCCGTCATGTCAAGAAATAAATGAAAAAGCAACGAATTTCGTTATCTCTTTTAAAAAATGAGCTTGCCAATTGGTACAGTGGAGGATGGCAAAGAAGGCAAATTCCAATGGCTAATTCGAATGTACTACGTTTTATTCAAGAAAATGATCTCGAGTGGCCACAACTGGAACGATGGCCACAACCGGTGCCCTTACCCTAAACCAAACATGTTATAACACAAGAAAACAGAATATTTTTCAGGACCGAAAACTAAGACATATTACGAGAATTGTCATTCTGACAATATAAGTGAAGGATAATTTTAAATCAAGTACATTAAAATCTCTCATCTGATAGAATGGGACTTGATAATTTGGTAATTGCGCAGGCAATTATTAATATTTCATGTACTTTAGGTATTAACCTCCATTCGATTTTCCCACTCAATATTTTGAAAATTTTCAATCTTTGATTTGCCCTCTCACTATGAACGCAAGCAGATGCAATTTTCTGATTTTTTTAGAGATTCTTCTGGTGTTAATTGATTTTTTTCTTCAAAAATGGTGGTCAAATGAGTTCTATACCATGCATTCTACAAAAATCCTTTATAAGAAAGCCTTTATCAACCATTGGTGTAAGTTTGTCAATGAGACCACTCTCTTCAAATATGGTTTTGTTTTGTCAGAGGCTCTACCACCATACGATTCACTGACAAATGATATAATCCCTCGTGGGGATACACCAGCCATGAATTTAACAGTGGTACTACTTTTATACTGAGAATGGAACTTTATTCTACAACAAAAGCAAGACGGTTTCTGGGCATATATTTCAGTATAGTCAAGTACAACCCTCGTATTTTCAAAGCCAGAGAAACATTTTGGCATGCTTCGCCAATGGAAAATACACCGTTGGTTTCAAGATGACAAACAAAACACTCAATGTTTCATAAAAATAATTTTTACAGACTTGTTGGGAAATACTGAAGAGAATTGACCATGTTACATATATCGAGATAGATCTAATTTCATTTTTGTGAAAGTCAAAACTATTCCTTGTCAGATATTTTACTGATGCTGCCTTGAATCTTCCAATACTCTACTAAATAAATGCTCTATAGGATCAAGTATTTGAGAATTAGGGTAAGGGCACCGGTTGTGGCCATCGTTCCAGTTGTGGCCACTCGAGATCATATTCTTGAATAAAACGTAGTACATTCGAATTAGCCATTGGAATTTGCCTTCTTTGCCATCCTCCATTATTCCTGCACCAATTGGCAAGCTCATTTTTTAAAAGAGATAACGAAATTCGTTGCTTTTTCATTTATTTCTTGACATGACGGGGTAGTAGGCGAATGCTTAGAAGTGCGATTAAGAAACAGTGTGTTTCCAATGTTTTTTTTTATTTAAACATATGCGTTACAAATAGTAAATGTCTTATATCATGTTCTTCTATATTTTCTATAAAAAATTGCGAGCGAACAAACCCAGTTGTGGCCACTAGATAGTAAAGGATAGATAATACTGCATCGTATGTAACAAACAAAGATGAAAAACTTAACAATATCGTCCGATAAATGAATTGGAGTATCTGGAAGCGAATGAAAATGATAAGCTTCATAAAAAAGGCTTAATAATAAAACACAAAGTTGTTATATTGACGAAATGGATGAGACTGAAAACTAGAGAAATTTGAGAAAAACTAGAAAGAAGATATATTGTAATATCATTATAAGGATGGGGGATGGGGCTATGATTATAACGAGCTGGAGACGAGCAAGTCTGCTAACATTTTTCCGAAATTGATCTTTATGATAAAATACTTTGTACGCTACAAGAAAAAAATATCAATGATCACCGATCCTAATTTGAATGTGATTAATCTCAATTTGAAGTTGAAAGGGTATATATAGTTCTGTGCAATCTCCAGAAGTGGAAAACTGAAAATGGCATGAACCTCCAGACCTTCTGTGGTATTAGAAAGAAGATCATCACGAAAATTGAAAAACATGAGGCTGCTGATAATCGCGGACTATGTTTTATTTTTTTAGAAACCTAAATATTTCGATGAATTTTTTTATTTAAGTATAAGAAAGATTACAATTTTTTTATTATTTGTATCTATATTTTCATAAAATTCTAATATATTTTTTGTTATTTATGAGAAGGTTTGTTGAATTTCGATGGAAGTGAGTATCAAACTGTGCAAGTTTATCCAAAACCGTGACTGGCCACAAATGGAAAATTGTGTGGCCACAACTGGTGGAAAATGTGGCCACAACTGGATAATTTGCACTCGCTCTCCTTTTCATTTTTTAATTATTTTATTCACCGTAAAAACAACTTTTGCTTGGTAACTCACTAATCACAATATTCATAGGGAGCGTTTTCATGTTATTAATTGTGAAGCTGTGCATGAATAGTGAAATGATCACAATGTGAAGTGGGAAAATGTCTTAAAGTGGCCACAACCGGTGCACTTACCCTAATGCCGGTAAAGCATTTCGAAGACTTGTCATCTTTAAGAGATCAGTTAGTGTTGAAATTCTGGAGGTATCTACCTGTACGTTAAAATCACGAGTTTGAGGTACAATAACTTCTTCTACCAGGTTTTCACTCATTTCAATACCCGAGTTCAAAAGATTCATTGATGCCATGGCAGCTTGCATAACTTCTTCAGATCGAACTTCTGCACAACAGGAATCATTTACACATTCTCTTCTTTCTACCTTGGAATAGTATCTCTTTGTCCAACTGGACAAACCGGCTTCAGGATGAACAGTTTTCTGAGAAGAGGAGCAAAAATTCTTGGAAACTTTTTATTTCTACCTGAGAATAGTATAAAAAATATGAAGTTGTTTATATTCAGTAATGATTTATATTTGTAAGTAACCTTTATGAAAATAATCATCTTCTGAAAAACGCAATGAACAGGCTTTCATGTATGGAGTGACCGGTTTACTAATCTTCAATTTTAAAATCCATGTCTTTCTTCTGTCAACGAGTTCCATTCCAAATAAACCTTGCTTTCATTCTCCTTTGGAAACCAGTGAAAGCTCAATGCAGCAAGTGATTATATATATATATATATATATATATATATATATATATATATATATTCTTTTGAATAAGAGAGCTAAAATAATACAATAAATGTTGAAACAAAAAGAACCTAAGCTGAGGTAAAAAAAGGAACGGGGTACCACAACATTCTTCGTATGATACTATAGTATCATACGATACTATAGAGCCAGGGGAAAAAACCTCAGCCGAAAAAACCTGTCTCCCCGTTAAAAAAATAAAATAAAATTGTTGTATCTGAATATTCTATATAGAAGGACATCACGATCAGCGGGACGGCTCTTCGGAGGAAGGATTTTCAAACACAAACTCCAACCTGAAAATAAAAAAAGCCAGAACAGCAAGAGAATTCAATTTATACTTCATCAAATTGATCTGAAATTTTCAACCCATTGCAAAAATGAGTTTGATATATTGTGTATGGCTCTAATGCCATCTTGGAATTTATAAATCGAACAATTATTAATTAGGTGTTCAACTGTTTCCTCTGATTCACCACATTCACAATTAGGACTATCAACCGAATTCCACTTGAAAAGCATGCTGTTGGTACGACCATGACCTGTTCTTATTCGATTAAGAAGGGACCATATTCTCCTGGGAAGGTTAAAACCAGGAACTTTATTCGATGGAACAGATATTAGATCTTTCTCCTTGACCACAAATTACATTGCGGGACACAGCAATAGTCATTACGTGAGGAAGCCATGTGATAACAGCTATGGTTAAAAATGATATTTATTTATTCATAAATGAGCCTAAAGAGCGTTCAAACTCTTGAGAAATAATCCAAGTTTGTAAAATCAATAACACTAAAACTTTCAACTCACAAAACCGCACAAAAACCCCGAAAGTAAACTGAAGATAAACACATTTACATTCACCTTCCACGTTAATAACCAAAAACTACTAGCGCTCAAGGGTTCAGATTTCTGTCACCAGAGAGCGTATCGCTTAGCAGAAGATCCCAATATTTATATGAGATCAATAAAATATTTGAATAATAAATTTGTTTCGAATATGGGTTGGAGACAAACACAAATATTTTTAGCAGCTATTTTTATTTGTAAAAAAATATCATAACTTCTAAATTAGTTATTTGATTTCAAATGGTTAATCCATTTATTAACAAAATTTTTCAAACACTTTCTACAGACTTTAAGATGAATATAGGTAAACACACTGGTAATAATCGAAATACCATCTATATATCACAACCGCGCCAAAACTTGTTGACAATAGGTGGTACAAATTCTTAAAAAAAAGGAGAAATAATAGAATATCCTTTCTATAATGAAAACAGTGAAATAAGTAACAGTTTCAAAAATTACAACCAATTTTCAAAGAGCAACGGTAACACACATTCAAAATATAGCAAACAAAAAAGCTGCCAAAACAAGTCATTTCAACTAAAAGAGTTAAAAAAAAATAATTACAATACTGATTTTGATCTAATAAGTTAAAAGTTAAATAGTGTTATTAAAAAGAAATATCACTCGAGACATTAATACTTAAAATTAGCTTCAAAAATTTTATTCTGAAGATTTATTGCCGTTGAAATAACAGAAATTTCATACAAGCTGCACCATACAAAACTAAAAAAAAATGCCTTCTATATATGGAAGATGCAAATGTATAAATTATTGTAAGAAAATCGAAATAAAAATAATGTACAGATTAAATCACACTGTTTTTGTTAAAAAATTATAAGAGAGCGAAATTATTGAAATAAATAAGTGTAGAGTATTATAATAACATAAACAATAAATTCCACACAGATCAGAATGCAATTTTTGATTATTAATGAAAAATTCGTACTTTGACCTCGTGTGAAATTATCGAGTCTTTAAGACACAAATTATAGTATACCTTAATTATACTGAGTATTAGCAAAACAATTTACATTTAGAAAAATGTTAAGGTACTACTGGCTTTCTAACAAAACTTTTGGTTACAATTCTTATTATTCTGTATCGGTAAAAATAATGCATGGAAAATATCACATCTGTTACAAATATATAAGTAAAGCTTTTTTTCAATATAAAAAATAAGTTCTTCATCCTTTTTTAAATTGTCATCGCTTAAGTTGAAAAATACCAAAAATGAAACTTCTGGCCTATAAATGCACCTATCTACGCAAATTTTAAAATGACCAGAATAAAAATCTATTGTTCTCAAATTCGGATAAATCACTGGCAAACCTGCAAACCAGCTGATTTCATCACTGAAAAATGTAAGTACTAATTGAAGTAATACTTTCGGGTTTTGTTCAAATGATATAATACTATGAGTCACTGGTTTAAAGTAATTAACTGGTTTAATCTCATCAATACTAATAACAACCTGAAAACTTAACAAACTGGCAAACAGTCACTATGTGAGTCACACAAAGAAAGTATTCATTCACCAAAAATCTAACATGATAATGAAATTCAATTTTTCCATCAATTGTTGAAAATAAGTAATGCTACCAATAAATATATCATTTTGAATTTGATTTTGAGTGGGTTTAAAAAAAATTGAACTTCATGAGCAAGAACAACTTATCTTGGTGTATAATACTTTTTCGAATACCAAGTGGGATCTAAGTTTTTTTTATCACGGGGAACATGGGGTTTATTATTGTACAACATTTTTAGCGAGTTTCTGTTTCCGACATCTGCGTCGATACTAAATTGAGTGGTAAGTCCTCAGCAATTGTCTCTTCATCTGTATCCATTTCAGCTGTAGATCCTCCAGGGGACTCACCTTTAGGCAAGAAATTGGAGAACTGTGTGCCCTAAAAAATAAAATATTTAATTTGCTATACTGCATGTGCTAATAAACAAATGCTTGATTTGGTTACCTGAATGAGGGAAAGTTGGCTGTTTTATGGCCTTGGAGAGCCATCATTAGATGTGGCTGTAACTGTTTTCTGAGCGCCGACAACATATCTTCTGTATCCTTTGTTTCCATATTGTTAATATTTTTTTTAGAATTTATTGCTGAAAGGATTATTCACATTATTTTGATTCCTGTATGAACACTTTGCAATTATTACCTTTGGGTTTTTCTTTTTCGTGATCTTCACTTGCCTTTGGTCTTCTACGTCTTGTATGTATTGTATCTCTCCTCATGGTATGTGGCCTATCGACACCATGAAGTTTGTAGTATAACCCACACGCGTTACAAACCATTTCTCCTTTGAGGTTACGTCGCCATATTGTCGTAGTTTGAGTTCCGCAGTTTGTACAGGCAAGATCCACCCTTCTGGTCATGTTATTAGAACCAGCCTGTGGAAAGCATTGAAACTGAAGCATCACAAAAAGCAAACATTTCCAATAGTCAATAATGGACAAGTGAAGACCAAGTTCGCAGATTCATTCAAAGCAAGAAAATGCCGCCATTGAAGAAGAGCATGGTTTCGCCCTTATTTGGGCTAAACTTAGCTCAGCCACAACAAAGACATCCTGGAGACCAGTGATGGGATTCTGTATGTTCAAAGCGTATCGATAGCGTAACTAAAGGATCGTTTTCTTGGTATCCGAATTCTATATGGACATTCGGAAAGTGTTGTAGTGGCTGAAGCGTTTAAGGAACCGCTTGCGTTAGGAAACAGTCTAAGACAAATCCCATTTGTTGAATTTGACCCTGTGATTGAACTCTTAGATGTTGAATTTATATTATACATTGTTTCCGTTCCTTTCTGCAACCTTTTGTTTTCGGGTAAAGGGGATGAAAAGAATTAAAGTAGAAGAATTTCTCTATCTTTTCAATCAGACTTCACTACTGGAAAAAATTAGGGGATCAAGAAGAAATAAAAATTTTTGGGCAATTTTCCACAGGCCGTAACTTCAAGAAGGAAATTGTAGGTCAGGAGTTTTTTTGTCCATTTTTATTGGCTCAACATTTAGTTCAGTTTCAATTTTTTTTTTATAGATATTGATACGTCCACTTTTCATGAACCTCAAATGAAAAAGGATACTTTTGTCTTTGATTATCGATATCCCAGCAACCAATAATCACACAAAAAGTTAAAGTTAGGTTTTGAGAACCTGAACGAATTCCCTTCAACGGTTATTCATTGCTTTTTCAAAAAAAAAAAAAAAATTCTGGTGGTGTATTTGCTTTTAAATTTTATGATCTTGTGCATACCCTAATTTGGAGAAACCAGAATGACCGCCCTCATTTTTATTCCAAAGTTATTTGCGAGTGGTTCGTAAAGTTTTAGTTGAGTGCTAAATTGAAACCAAATATAATCAACCACAGTAGTTGTCAATCACGGAAATTTGAACTTTTTTGCAACGTTGCCACTATTTCTTCGGCAAACCTTCTAAACAGAAATGCAAGCGTAGAGATGGCAAACAATAGAGATAAAGTGAGATACAGAATAGGGTCTTCCTCCGCTTGTGTTCCTCTGCAATATGTTATAGTATTCGTTTACTATGCAAGCAGAAGATACAGAATCCCAATGAGGTACTTAATGGCTTTTTCTGTGCTCGGAATCTAAAAATCGCCTCAGCACATTGTGAACGATAGAAGAAGAAGAAGAAGATTATGACATTAGTCGCGGGCTGTGGCGCTATCAACACGCGACCATCTGAATACATCAACGCGCGTTAACGAGCTACAAACGTGCGTTGTCGCTCGATCATGTGAATTTAGCCTTAGGGTCTTAATTTCAATTTTTTTCTATTAACAATAATGATTTTGAAGGAAATGCATTGTTACTCACCTTCCCTCCCTTAACAATTGATAAACCACACCAAGAATTTCCACCTGTGAAGTTCATAAACTCTTCATTATCATCCCTCGGTGGACTAGGCACAAATTTGCACTCTTCAACGTTAGCCTTAGTTGGATAACTTTGTTTTCTTCTACCTGAAGTCTTGTTCATACCCTGTTCTGACTGTGAGCAATCCTTCAAGACTGTCATGTTTCCCCTTCCGTCTATCGAGGCACTGACATACTGATTGGGGCTTAATGACGGGCTTGGAGTGATGCTCATTCCTAGTTTTCGACAAGTTATAAGTTTTTTGAGGAGCTGACTTGCCTCCCCTGTTAGAGGTATTGAGGGATTATAGCCGTTTTGTGATAATGCACACCAAAGGTTTCTGTCTTCTTGTTGTTTCTGGTGGTCAATGGGATGAGGTGAGGGGGCGCTATGCGTTGTGGAGTTCGAATTGTCTTCTGGCGCCTGAAAAGATTGTGATTATAGAATACATAAAATGGCTGATTGTCCGTACTTTAGATGGTAAAAGATGTTAAAGAATATGGTGAGTTGAGATGATAGTTGCTTATTTGATGCTTATAAATGGGAAATTTTTTTGTATTTTGAAATCATGTACAAGGCACAACCTTTTCTCTTTGTTCTATATTGTTATAGAAGGATTTGAATTGTTTTATTTTCAATTTGTTACTGTTGTAGTGGAAACATGACAATAAAGAACCCTTTATTATTATTATTATTATAGAGGATAGATAAATCTTTGCTCTGTGAATATGCATTAAGTATCTGCAATAAGCAGTAAATTTCACGTCAGAACTTGGATATTATTCTCAACTAAGTTATTTTGACCTTGACACAAAAAGGATTCTGTTTAGCTATCCAGATTAACCTCTGAAATTTTGGGGGTACCAAGTTCGACGGCCTATTAGAAGTTTCTGGAGAACTGGACCTATTTGAAATCTGAAAATTGGGATTATGATAGTGTTCGACATTATCTACCGAGCTAAAATATTCTTGAAGCCTGACCACTTTCACTTATACAGGGAAAAAAATAGAAAATTTTCTTTTTCTGTTTTTTCATTTTCAATTTTGATATAGTATTCAATTCTGAATACATTTATACTGGATAAGTGCTACAATCTGGGTTTCAGGGGAGTGATTTTGGACTGGCTCCGAAGTTACCTTGAGGGTAGACTGATGACAGTTAAAATTCAAAATACCTTCTCATCATATCATGACATCAAACTAGGAGTTCCACAAGGATCTGTATTAGGTCCGCTTTTGTTTTTGCTATTCATCAATGATCTGCAAGATAACTTGATGAATATTTTGTTTGGGCGAAATCTTCTGACACCAATAGATGATTTCAAAGTAACTCTATTCGCCGATGATACCTCAGTAGCGGTTACTGCACCCTCTTTTGGGGAATTACAAAGTTCATGTGAACTTCTGGTGCGAAGCTTTGTGGATTGGTGCCGCGAAAATGCCCTCATGATAAATATTAACAAAACTGTTTGTATCCATTTCACATCCGGAATTGAAAATCGCAAGTTGGCATTTGGTTATCGTGATACAACAATAATTTCCAAAGACTGCACTAAGTTTCTCGGGATTCATATAGATCGAAACCTCAAGTGGTCAACACATGTTGATTTATTATGCAGAAAGCTCAACAACTCATACTATGCAATATCCAGGATCAGAAATACAGTACCCATGAGTACATTGCTGAACGTTTATTACAGCCTTGTCTACAGTCATTTGTCTTATAACATTTTATTATGGGGCAACTCTACAGATGTTAGTAGAGTTTTTATACTCCAAAAACGGATTTTGCGGTTGATTTTCAATATCCCACTTCGCTCTTCCTGTAGACCCCTTTTTTAAATCATGGTGTATTAACATTACCATCTATTTTCATCTTGAGATGCTTAGTATATGTAAAGGAGAATGAATTGCACTTCTCCAGGTTATCTGTCTTTCACAGCTATAATACCAGAAATGATAGAACTTTATTTGTACCCAAACATAAAACGACTAAATTTGAAAAGTCTCCATTTTACCAGTGTGTTAAATTATTTAATCATTTACCGAAGTGTATCCAATCTCTTACTGTAAAAAAGTTTAAAACAGTTGTTAAAGCTATTCTGTTGAAAAATGTTTATTATAGTTTAGGGGAGTATTATTCCGACAATAATTTAGAAATTTTCTTGTATTAATTTGCATATGTATGTATTTATATTTTTTGACATGTCCTATACATCTTCGATGTCTTAAAGGATCAATAAATTATTATTATTATTATTACATTCTTATTCAAATCTTTGCAAAAATCGTCGAACTACTTTTCAAAATATCGAGAAAAAACTGTAGAAAAAAGGAAGATAAGAGTATTCGGTATTATGATTGTGATTCCTATTCTAAATATCTTAAGCACAAACCAATTTCATATTTTTGAAGTCAAAGACTGTGGGAATATTGTATATTTCTAGAATTTTCAAACTCTTGTCTCATGATGTTCCAAATGATGGGTCAAAAATTGGGATCAAGATTTTCCCATAACTTTCGTTTTTCGAATTAGAACCCTATTATTTTATGATTGCGTTGGATTCTGGGAAGAAAAATAATTTATTTATTCATTCAAAATTAGGGACATCAACATGTTAATGCACCTAAAATAAATAATTCTTGAGTTATTTAGGATTTTTTTATTTTATGTTGTACGTAGAGTCAAATTCATAAAATCTTATACATAAACCCCTTTTTGTTGACGATGGTATTCTTAAGTTGGCCTCCATTTTCATTTCGGCATGTCTTATAAATGTGAAGGAGAATGAGAATTATATTAAGAAACTTTCTAAACTTCTCATAACAAAAGATGATTTAGGAAAACAGTCAAGTCATTAATTTTGCAAAAATGTGACTACACTGTGAATGAGTATTTGTAGGATAATTTGGAAAATTTTGTGAATTAACTATTACCTTTTTATGACTTGTCATATATATAAAAGTGTTATCTATAAATTATTGTATATTATATTATTATATGAACAATGATAAATAAATTCAGAAACTAGTGAATTTTTCGAATAATTCCTCTTCAATGACCATGGATCATTGTTAATATGAAACAGATTTTATGAATTCGACTCTAAGTACAACATTAAATCAGGAAATCCTGAATAACTCAAGAATTATTATTAACATCTAGAACAGTATCATTATTTTTCTTTGCAAAATCCAACGGAATCATAAAAAAATAGGGTTCTAATTCGAAAAGTTATGTGCCAATTTTGATCCCAATTTTTGACCCCACATTCGAAACAGCCTGTCAAGAGTATTTGCAACATCTAGAAATATACAATATTTAAACAGTCTCCGACTTCAAAAATGTAAAAACGGTTTATGCTCAAGATATTTAGAATAGGAATAACAATCATGTTACCGAATACTCTCATCTCCCCTTTTTCTTCAGTTTTTCCTCGATATTTTGAAAAATATTTCGACGAATGCCACGATTTGACTAGAAATGAATTGAAAAATGAATACTCTATCAAAATTAATTTTTTTTAATTCAGTTAGGCTTCAAGAATGATTTAACCTCGGTAGATAATGTCGAACAATATCATAATCCGAATTTTCATATTTCACATAGGTTCAGTTCTCCAGAAACGACTAATAGGCCGTCGAACTTGGTACACCCCGAGGTACACCCTGTATGAACGTTTATTCAAATAGTTTCTGTATCTAATTTCATTGTTCTCTGATTTATATGTTGAACTAGGCTTTCAACACTTTCGGCAGTTAGGATAGGGACATTCCAAATTAGCTTTTTTACCTTTGAAAGCTTGTAGAAAGAGAGCAATGTTGTTTATAGGTTTTTTCAAGAAACTTCTATGATATGGAATGCTTTTTAATTGGATTTCATGTAAAAGATGGGCAAATTTCAATATTTTCATAAGATTAACTCTGGCAGCTCAATTCACCGAGAACATCTCTTGAAAGTATAACTCCTGAAGATGCCAGACACTTGACCTGGCGAAACGTTGAGAATGAATTTATGGCCGAAATGCTCGAAAAAACAAGTAACATTAAACGGTGGCTATGAAAGCCTCAACCAATTCAACAAGTAATATTCTTTTCTTTTGAATACATTGTAATGAATTTAGGTTGGTTTTCAGCATGTTGACAAGTTGAAAAAAAAAGCATTTCATTGAACATGGGATGTATATCTCTCTAAGATTAAATTTTTGTCCGTGATTATGATATGAATGAATAAATAAAGTTTTTTTCTAATACCTGAGACATATCCACTTCTAGTCTTTCTGGATCTGAACTATTGCTGTATTCCGACACATTGTCATCCTCTTTTATATACTCTATTTCGGGCATGCAAGTGACATTTTCTGTTTTTTTAGACAAATCAGCAGGTTGATCATTCTCTTGCGTCACTGTCCTTACGGCACTATTCCTGTAATCCAGAGCCTCCTGGGGCGATCCTATGTTCCCGTATTTGATAGAATTTTCGGTTTTGATTTTCAACAAGGACTCTTGCAGATTGCTCGGCTCCACATCTTTTTCTCTCTTCACTTCGATTTCCGTTCTAGAATTTGATTCGGATGGTTCTATCGTTAGTTCCTTGTTAATACTGTTTGTTCCTAGACGACTATGTGCTGTTCTGAATGTGTTTACCATCGTCTCTAGAATATTTTCCGATTGTCTCACTTTGTCCTGGAAAAAATATATATTTCAATTTTTTCACATAGACAAGAATATCTGAATGTGTTTATTTTGGCCTATATCTCGAAAACAAACGAAGATAGAGGAACGCAGTTAATTTAATGAGATTATCGAAAAAAGAGTTCCAGAATGTGCAATTCATTTTCCTCTATCTCTTACGGTTAGAAATTTGTAGTTGTTGGATCCCTAATTTTGCCCAACCTGTACAAGAATTGAAAATATTTGGATTGGTTTTTTCATAAAAAACTAAGAGAAACAAATTCCGACAACGCATTTATTCAACACAAATTCTTTCAGACCTCGAAAAAAGCAAATGGATATTCTAAAAATTGATACGAAATATCAAGGAATGACTAAGTCCGAACATTCAAGAAACATAAATCTAAAGCCCAAAATTTCTTTGTTTGAATTTCTGCAAATAACCTGTTATGGCTGAAAATATTTTGTATTACAATAATTGTGTCTCCTATCTTTGTTCTATGTGTGTTACGTTCTTCCGAAATATTCTTTGACTGCCTTTCATGTTGAAGTTTTGCCTTTTGTTTGTGAACTTCTTAACTTGACGAGTAAGTTGTGATGTTCGACAACATTAGTTACATGATTTATTTCATAATTTGATAGCGGTTAAAAAGATGTTTGTTACCCTGGCTGGAAAGAACTACTTGTAGAAATTTCTAGGAGAGTTCTGTTCAAAAAGGTGGTACAGTTGCCGAAAGTTAAGTCATACTAACTGACAAGGAATTTGCAACACCCAAGGAGCTGTTTAAATTAAATTTTTTTTTGGTGGATCAAAGATGGTATAGCAAGCAGAAAATGATTATATTTGGAAAAAAAATCGAAGGGTTTCCAATTTTTTTTTATAATTTGGTTATTAACGTGTTCGTCCACCGGGGTTATCTATACACTCCCCAACACGTCTTGGCTTTAAAGCAAGAAGATGGTCTATTTCTTCTTGAGGGATACTATCTCAATATACCTGTACTTCGTGTCTCAGAGCCGCCAAAATCCGTGACGGCTGGAGTAAATTTCCAAGCCTTCTACCCATAATGTACCAAACATGCTCGAATAAAGACTAAAGCGGACCTGCTTGCATCTGCAAAAGCACCCCATACCACAACATGACGCTCAACATCAAAATGAGGTTCACGTCTTTCTTCCCGACATCGTCTAACCTTTCTTCGGCCATTATGTGCACCCAAGGAACATCGAGATTCATCAGAAAAGACGACCTGATGCCATTCCACATTCCAATGTTGTCGTTCTCCGCACCAATGTAATAGTTGCCGGTGATGCTCAACTGTAAGAGGTAACACAAGATTGGGTCGATAATGCTGCAGTCCAAAAGACCTTATACGGCGGTTAACCATTCGGACAGTTACAGGACAGCCTTGTTCTCTTAACTACTCATCAGCCAATGATCGAGTTGTCGCATATCGGTCTCCAATAGTTATAAGTCTTAGAAATCGATCTTGAACTTCATTTGTGCCCCTTCGATGATCGATGCCTACTCTTCTTCGATTTTGGGCATTATCAAACCACGCTTGACAACACCTCATAACAGTAGTTGGATTTCTGTTCGTACGGTTAGCGATCAGTGGCGTAGCGAGAGTGACCTCTTTACAGAGCTTGTCCCAAATTTCGGCTAGTTCAGTCGCTTATGATTCAAGATCATGAAACGCTTCACTAAAATTCAATTTACGACCTTGTGCCTTGAGCTGTACACGATCAATCCTCCTGAAGATTTCAAATCAGAAATGAACTAAAGTTATGAAATTAAAAGTGAGTATATTTTGTGATAAAATTGTAGCTTCACTCTGTTGTCACTTGTAGCAGTATCTTCTGCTAGTTTTTTCAATAGTTCTACTATATTCTCTAGCTCATCGACAATAACCCTAACCGCTTATATAATGGCGCTCCATTGTGTTTTAGATTCACGTTTGACAATTTTTTTCACAGCATTTTTTAATTTTTCCATCGTAACGTTGAATGTGAGGAAAACAAAGACAGGGTGTACCAAGTTCGACGGCCCCTTAGGCGTTTCCGGAGAACTGGACCTATTAGAAATCTGAAAATGGGATTATGATATTGTTTGACATTATCTACCGAGCTAAAATATTCTTGCAGACTGACCACTTTCCGTTATACAGGGAGTGAAAAAAAAATTTCAAAAAATTATTTTCTATTTTTTTTCCTTACGAATTCGATACAGTATTCAATTATTGTGAATACAATCGTATTCAAATCGTTGAATTCGTCATAATATTTTAAAAAATATCGAAAAAAAAAACTGAAGAAAAGAGGGAGATAAGAGTATTCGGTATTATGTTTGTTATTTCTCATCTAGATATCTTAAGCATAAACCGTTTTTACATTTTTGTAGTCGAAGACTGGAAATATTGTACATTTTAAGAATTTTGAAAAACTCGTCATAGGGTGTTCCAAATGTTGGGTTAAAAATTGGGATCAAGATTGGCCCATAACTTTTGTTTTTCAAATTGGAACCCTATTTTTTTATGATTGCGTTGGATGGTACGAAGAAAAATGATGATAATGTTTCAACATTTTTTTGCTCCTAAAATTAATAATTCTTGAGTTATTCAGGATTTCCTGATTTCATGTCTTAAAGCGTCAAATTCATAGAATCTGTTTGATATCAACAATGACCTTGGTCATAGAAGATAAATTATTCCAATAAATCACTAGTGACACACCTCTTTTCTGAATTCATTCATCATTGTTGATATGGAACAAATAAAATCAGAAAATCCTGAATAACTCAAGAATTATTTATTTTGGGAGCATCAACATGTTGAAACATTATCATCATTTTTCTTCGCAGAATTCTGAAAATGTACAATATTTCCACAGTCTTCTTCTTCAAAAATGTAAAAACGGTTTGTGCTTACGATATCTAGGTTAGGAATAACAAACATAATACCAAATACTCTTATCTTCTTTTTTCCTTCAGTTTTTCTTGATATTTTGGAAAGTATTTCGACGAATGCAACGATTTGAGCACGAATGTATTCAGAATTTCATACTCTATCAAATTTTTTTTCACTCCCTGTATAACTGAAAGTGGTCAGGCTCTAAGAATATTTTAGATTGGTAGATAAGTTCAAACAATAACATAATCCCAGTTTTCAGATTTCAAATAGGTACAGTTCTCCAGAGACGCCTAATAGGCCGTCGAACTTGGTACACCCTGTATATGTTTTCAATTATTCCAAAATTCCGCGTACATGTGCTCTAGGCTTTATAACAACAACTACACATCGACTTTGGATCTCCTTGAACAGCTGATTATGTAAAATTTAGAAAATTTGCAAAAAAACTAATACAATATTCAAGTTACAAAAAATGTTCACATGAAAAACCATCTCGATTTTTTTCTCCAAATTTTAATCATTTACTCCTCGCTATATATCTATATTTCACCGAAGAAACTTTAGAATTTAAACAGCTCATTCTGTGTGTTGCAGGTTCTTCGTCAGTCAGTATTTTTTTTCTGGTTATTCGTCTTCTTGATGGAACTGGAATATTCGTTCATTCCTCTCCGATTCCATAACAGAGAATCATTAACCAGATGCAAAGCTGCAAGAACAAAAAGTCCTCGACAGGTATTCAATTAACGTATAAAATACATGTCCCATTATACTCCATATAAGCGAACTCCAAGTCAACCGTGGGAAAATCTCCGAACCGGTTAGCGCTGACCAAGTATGCGTAATCATCTCGGGATTGCGTACCGATTTCCGAAAACAAAAATAAAAATAAGCAACAGGAGTAATAAGTCAAGTAGCCGTAACAATGGGGTATTAGTCATCTGCACTGAATCACTTATCGTACGTGCGAAATTGGTACAAACACACAAATGTAACAGGTTGTTGGAGGGCGGTGTAAGCAAAAACTAATCGATCTCCGATGGGTTTTGAGTTCAGTTCCGAGCAGTTCCCGTAGCAAGTTACAAGATTTGGATCTGAACTTATTGAGACTGAAAATAAACTTCCGAACAAAGCACTTCTTGAGTTGTCTTGCTGCTGGGCTTCCGTGAGAAAAGTTGTCCGAGTGTTTTTTAAAGTGGAAATCGAAAACGGCGGGTTGAAGTGAGTAAAGCTCTTTTATTACAACATTCCCACCACAATGCGAACAAACATCCTATTCTCAAAGTTCCAAAGACTGTCTCAAGAATGTATTGTATTTCAACCATATCTTCAAAATTGCTACAATATCGATGCCATATAACCACGGAAATTGACAAACCTCTATTATACAGGATTAGGATAAAGTATGGAACAAGTAAATATCTTTTCAACGAAAAAGACAGTATTTATAAACTTTTGCCTGGAAGTGCAATGGGTCAAAATCCATCTGATGTACAACTTTTTGTTGATGATATACCTCCGGTTGAATCGGAGATACCCTCAACTTTTTTTAATTTGTATAATTCAGTTTGAAAAGTCTGTATACACGAGGAATTATCACACGTTAATGATTTTTTTTTTGAGATTTTCACATTATCATAAAAATTACCAGATAAACCGGATAAGTGGCCTGCCCGTTCTCCGGATCTTACCCCGTTAGATTTTTTCTTTGAGGATCTAAAATCACGTGCTTCCGTTAGAGGACCAACATGCTCGCAGCAATTGAGACAAAGAATTATTGATGAATATGAATTAATACGTGAAGGGGTCTTGGGAAGACTGACTCAAGAATTTGGTAGTCACATTGTCAGGAGGTGAACGGCGGGCATTTTGAACATTTGATTTAATTTTGTTTGAATCATCATTCTCATTAGCCAGCAGTGAAGGAATTCATCTATTCTAGAAGTAACAGTAAGTTATTACTCGTTTTTATAGATTTTTCACACTATACCCAGTATGTTCGCATTCGAAATCCCAAGCTGTTTCAACATCCGCAAAGATATACAGGAGGTCCCATATAAATTAAAAAGTTGAGGGTAGAGCAGATGTATTCGCGCCATTGCACTTACCAACAAAATTTCATGAATATTGTTCAAAAGACATTTACTTGGTTCCATACTTTAACGCAACCCTGTAGATGCACAGGGACAAAGCTTCTTAGGCATGGATAAAATTCCTCAGATCATAATTACTGAAAGCTCCGGAGATATAGTCAATCAGAGTTACAATAAAGAGATAACGTCTATAATGAAAATAAAGTCATATAACTGACCACTTTTTAAACTTATGCTACCATAATAATTAACAGCTAGAAAGCAAAAGTGAATCTTTTGTACAAAGTTTCATTCGGTCAAAGTAACCAACTTTTTAAATTTTGATTATATAGATTTATTTAAATGCTTACAAAAGATTTCACGAAGAATACTTTCATTCTCAAAATAGCCAAATATTCATATCCTAATAAGCATACAATTTACTCTTTAGAGTTTGACCCTTTGGATTTCGGGTATAATTATAGAATGTAAAGGTCATGATGAAAGAAATACAAGTGAGTATAAAATTCGAATATTATGAGAATTATTTTTAGATACCAAGTGATACATATTATTTTAATCAGAAAAAATATGCAATTACGAAAAAAAATATACGGTGTCCCATTGAAAAACTGTGAGTTTCGGTTAGAATTCGAAGGCCCCAGAACCTAGAGAAATGTTTAGTGTGCGTCAATAAATTCTACACAAGAATATCTACCAAAAATAATTTCATCTTGAAAATATCATAAAGGGTTATCTAGATGCACAGTAAGAAAAAGAATAAATCGAAAAACAAAAATAGATACACAATATCCCCGAAAAAGAAATCATTTCAAAATCACCCTGTAACTTCCAAAGTTCAACACATATCAAGAAACTGAAAGCACATTTGAATTTGTCATGAAATTATATCACATAAGTTTCTAAATTAAGATTTTATATTTCCAACAGTTGCAGAAATGCCCTCAAGGGACAACTAATTTAAGATGTACTTCATTTAGAATTCAAAATTGTTTTTCATTTGCAAGCCATTCAAGGCAATAATAACAACAAACTCATGCGATTTCAATTTTTCATATCTGCCTTTTTCGAACAATTTAAGTCATCACAGTTCACACCACTATACATAAGAGTAAAAATAATCGAATCGGTGTGACCTAATGAAAACGTTTCAAATAAAAATATTCTGGACATTTCCCAAACAGAGAAGAATAAAGAGTCATAGTTAATCCTTACACTGGAAGCTTCACGGATTATCACCTATTGTCCTAAAAAAAAATCCATTGAATTCGATTACACTATCTCATGAGCGAGTCAATAGTCTTCACACGTATTTTCCAAACATTGAAATGTCTTTCGAACTAATCGAAAACACATTGGCGTCGATAAGAAACAATCCAATAGGTAGTCACTGTTTGTTCGGTTGTTCACACTGAGCATCAACCTTTACTCACACCTTCATTCGAAGTTTCAGAGGGGGATCATCGGAAAAAATAGCGCTGGGAAATGAGAGAAATTAACGTAATCATTGAGACAACAAGATAACACTATCAGAAACTCGTTAATCAGAACAATCCATACGGGATACAGATCAAAATGGAACTAGAACTGCAACGAGTACTTACTACATGAAGATTTGTGAAAGGTTTTGGGATTGATTGGAGGTAAAAATGTGTGTAAAGTGTCGAACATTCTTTGTGGTGAGTATAAATTTTTTGTATGATTCATTTTTCAATTCCAACGAACTTTGTTGTGTGGAATATTTAAACACATCAACAAAATGATACAAATCATGGACTTAAGAATTCAGCGAATGCGTGGGTGCGGATATAGTAAATTAATTTTTAGGTTATGGGCTATCTTACATTACATCAAACTCAATTCATGAATTAAATATAAATGATAATGTTATTCATTCATCGAGAAAGATACATAATTTCGGTGTCTTCACTGAAAATCTTTACTTTTTATCAGAATAACAAGCCATCTATTCCAATCTTTAACACTTTTTTCATTAACACCTTCCTGTCGAAGAATTTTATTAATTTGGTTAATGAATTTTAATTTTAAAAGGCATGAAAGTATTAGCAGCTCTTCGAAAAAATTTTTTTCCTGTTTTTTCGTTTCCAATTTTGATGGAGTATTCAATTCTGAATACATTCTGATTCAAATCGTTGCATTCGTCGACATACTTTTCAAAATATCGAGAAAAAAACTGAAGAAAAAAGGGAGATAAGAGCCTTCGGTATTTTGTTCGTTATTCCTATACTAAATATCTTAAGCACAAACCGTTTTCACATTTTTGGAGTAGAAGATTGTGGAAATATTGTACATTTCTAGATTTTTGAAAAATTCGTCACAGGGTGTTCTGAATGTTGGGTCAAAAATTGGGATCAAGATTGGCCAATAACTTTCGTTTTTCAAATTAGAACCCTATTTTTCATGATTGCGTTGGATTCTGCGCAGAAAAATAATGATAGTGTTCTAAAATGTTTATGCTCCTAATATGATTAATTCTTGAGTTATTTAGGATTTTCTCATTTTATGTCGTATGTAGAATCGAATTAATTAAATCTGTTCATATCAACAATGATAAATAAATAGATCTGTCAATAGTGAATTATTGGAATAATTTAACTTCTATGAACATAGATCATTGTTGATATGAAACAGATTTCATGAATTTGACTCTACATACAACAAGAAATCAGAAAATCATGAATAACTCAAGAGTCAATAATTTTAGGAGCATTAATATGCTGGAACACAATCATTATTTTCAGTCGCAGAATTCAACGCAACCTTGAAAAAATAGGATTCTAATTTGAAAATCGAAAGTTATGGGCTAATTTTGATCCCAATTTTTGACCTAACATTCAGAACATCCTGTGAGGGGTTTTTCAAAATTCGAGAAATGTACAATATTACGACAGTCTTCGACTTCAAAAATGTGAAAAAAGTTTGTGCTTGAGATATTTAGTATGGGAATAACAAACACAATACCGAATACTCTTATCTCTCTTTTTTCTTCAAAATTTTCTCGATAGTTTGAAAATTATTTCGACGAATGCAACGATTTGAATGAGAATGTATTCAGAATGGAATACTCTATCAAGATTGGAAACGAAAAAGCAGAAAACAAAATTTTTTCTCGAAATTTTTTTGTCATTACCTGTATATCTGAAGGTGGTCAAGGTTCAAGAATATTTTAGCTGGCTAGATAATGTCGAACAATATCATAATCCCCATTTTCAGATTTCAAGTAGGTCCAGTTCTCCAGAAACGTCTAATAGGCCGTCGAACTTGGTACACCCTGTAGATACATACGTTGATATGGCAAACGCACAGTTGCATATTGCAGTACGATCAAAACAAAATATTAGCAAGAATACATTTCACTTATGACAAAAATTTTCCTGAGAAACATACAGTAGAATCCGCTTATAATGACATCGAGGGGAAATGAAAAATACGTCATAATAACCGTCACATAAAGCGGAATTTCAGCAAAATTTATGGTATTTTTCTTGGATTCAGTTTAAGAAAAAAAAACGAGAAATTCAGATTTTGCTTTATGAAAAAATAAAAAAAAACTGCTCTTACAAAAAAAAACTAAATATAAAGAACTTTTTCATTTTTTAGAAAAATAATCTGAAATTTTAGTTTGAGTTTGTTTTTTTTCGACTTGAAAAAATAGCTTCTTACACCATTGTACAACTTAGAAATGGCTTCAATGGATGTCATTTTGTCCACAAAACACCAATAATCTCTTCTAAAAAGCATGTCGGCACGAGTATGTCTCGTATCGTATTAAACCTCATCGCATTAAAAAGGGTAGGGTGGCTTGAGAAAACGATCGAGCGGTCACTATAACCGGAAAAAATTTTCGAAAAATCATGTTGTTGTATCTGAAATCATGTCATTGTAAGCGACATGTCATTATAAGCGAAGTCATTAAATCCGGACCCTATTGTAAGGAGTTTTGAATGAAACCAAACTTAACACTGCATTTGCGTCATTAAAAGCGATTGGTCAGTATAGCCGGCGTCATAATAAACGGATTCTACTGTATGTTCATTTTGTGACTGGAAAAACTATTCATCGGACATAATGGAACTCATATAATATATTTATATACTCTATAATCTATAACTTAACCTAAGTCATTCCATAGAATATAGAATCTGAAGGAAGGAGTATTATTTTTGTTGACCGGAATGGTTTTTGCAAATTAACTATAAAAACTGAAAATATTTACCAAACACGAATACAACACAACAAAAATCGTTCAAAACATTGAATAAATGCTCAATTTCCAACACTTACCACAATAAATGCTGAAAAAAGTATAAAATCGCCAACTCAAATTTGACCCTGCTAAATCGACGATATACTTCTTCCTTTATATCGTTTATTCTATGTGTTTTGCTCACAACGGCTATATTAGATCACGTGGTTTGAACTTGATAATTGGGATATCTTCCATTTTTCAGTTACAGATGATATGTGTCCTTCTTCTTCTTGCCCAAACAAGCGCAGATGACAACCCAGATGGCGATTTCTCAAAGTTCGAAAAGTCGATCGGTGTATGTAACAAATGCGAGTGCACGACTTATCTCAATATCTTCTTCCTGAACTGCAAGGACAGAGAAATGCACCATACTCTGAGCAACTGGCCAGATCACGAGAACAAAACTTTGAGAGCAACGTTCAGTTATAACCAAATCACTAGTTTGGAAAAGTTTCCCGCCAGCAACTGTTCCGCTATGATAACTTTGTCCCACTGCGGAATTAAGTATTTGGCACCAGGACTCTTCGAAAACATGAAGAATATCAGCTACGTGGACCTGAGTTACAATTTAATAACCAGTGAGTTTTTTTGGTCCGCATAATTCATTTTCGAGACATAATATCGAAAGAAAATATTATCGTGGGTTGTATTTAAGATGTCGAAATACATGGTGTACGAACTCGTCACTTCTTGAATGGAATGACATTAGACCAATCTGAGAATATTAGGAATGTTTCGTGGTGGCGCGCAATGTCATAGTTGTCAACTGCTCAAGAGCAGTTTTTTTATTTAGATGTCAAGAACACTTTTCTGAAATAGATTTTTAAACGAAAGTGAGAATCGAAGGAATATATAAAATACACTATATACAAATAGACAATTCACACAAGAAAACTGTATAGTGTGATACTTTTCCACCAAACTCATGAGAATGAAAATATCACGAACACCATTAATTATTCTTGTTTGGAAAGAAAAATATATTATATATTCCAATATTTGAATAAAGTTCAATAAAGTGTCTATCATATTTTGTTGAAAGCGCCACCTACAGTTTATTAATCGAAACTTTCCCCATATTCGCAAATTGGCGAACCTTTAGTTGTATTGATACATTTATGTTACTCTATGGTTATATTTCATGTAGTTCGAAATTTCAAGATGCATAAAGCGATTTTTAAGAATACAAATTTTCAGCTGAAGAGATATCGAAGGAAAAATTTAAAGGCCCTTCAACAACAACGAAAACGAACCAATAGAGATCACCCACTTGAACTTAGCATACAACCAAATACACTCCCTGAAGAATTCCCTATTCGATCACATGCCCAGGATGAAACACCTAAATTTGGAAGGAAACGGATTCAAAATTCTCGACCTCCAAACTCAAGCAGCTTTGACCTCCGTCCCGAATCTAGAGGTGAGTGCCGGCTGTCAAAAAAACTCAACATAACCTCATATTTCAGTATCTTAATTTAGGAAATAACGGTCTTCGCGAGATACCTAAAGAGTTATTCAGAGAATTGAAGAAATTGCTGGAGATAAACCTATTCAAAAACCAGTTTTCAATGGTTCCAAACGTTTTAGCCAACGCTGAAGCCTTGGAAGTTCTTATATTGGACTCAAACCCCATTTATGAACTGACAGATGGAACGTTTAGCGGCAAGTAGAACCCCAACTAATTTTTATTTAATTCTATTAATTTATATATTATTTATATAATATATCACCACCCCCAGAGGTAAAGTGTGTTAAGTCACAATAGGTATCAAAATTAGGTAAAACAGAGATTTTTCAGTTACATTATTGTTTCAAAGAATGTTTACTGCCATTATTTGGTGACTTGATATACCCAAGGAGTCAAAAATGTGTTCCACTAGCTAGAATTTATTAATGTGAATACAATATTGTAGAAAGTTCGTGTCTAAAAAAATGTGACTTAACACATTTTACCTCTGAGGTGCTGATATGGATACTCATTGGTTGCACTGAACTACCATATCAAGGACCGCCATAGAAACGGATTGCAACTCCATCCGGTTGATGAACACGAAAGTTTTCCATCTTCTGAAAGTTTGGACAAGTGAATTTTTAAAGTAAAAAAAAAACCAAAGAAATTAATGGGCATGACCTATTCAGAATGGATAACATTTAAATGATTACCAATTCAAACTTCTGACCAAAAATTTTTTTTCGGTGTTTTAAGATGTCAAGTTACTCTGCAATTTTGTCCGAACCGATTTGTATCCCTAATAAAGGTTAGGTTGCATCGATTGATACACATTTTTCTATAATGACTCAGAGAAACGGATTCTACATAATTTTATGCACTTCAGGATTAAATTAGTAGTTTAACCCTGAGTTGCAAGAACGTCCGTTAAAATTTAAAGCTTAATCCCTGATTTCAAGGACTAAAATGGTTTTTTGATCCCCAAGATCAAAAGTGATTTTGAAAATGCAGTAAGTTAATCCTATTAATATCGATATTTGCTTGCCGTATCATCGAAGCTTCTACCATTTAATATTGACTCCAAAACGATGAAGCTTTGAACTTTTTTGACTTTTCATAATAATAAGCCAATAACACTTTTTCTTCGGTCCTTATTCTGATGGTTTATACTCTGGCGCACAGCATGCAGGGTCTCCAATGTCCACATTTGACACTCCTAATCCGACACGTTACTGACAAATTGATTACTTGTTCTTGAATATATTGTTCTTGAATGATATTTTAAATCTTATAAATATTTCAAAAATGCATAAAATATCCTATGAACACATGACTATAAATCTTCTTTGTTCTTTCTTTGTTTTTTCTTTTCTTATAGTGAATTACTCTTTTTTTCCTTATTACACTAAGCTTTGTGGAAGCTTTTTTCAGTTTTTTTTACACACATTTTTTTTTGAGATATGAAGGCAATTTGTCTCATCTCTTAGCCTATTTGTAATAATAATAATAAAAAAATTCTTTCGGGGGGAACTCTATTTTTCTTGACGAATACTTGGGAGAAAAATTTAATTAGAGGTCATGTTTTTAATTGTTCTATATGCTCTTAAATCTTGACCATCTAAATTCAAAATCACCTCGTTCATCTCCTAGGGCTGAATATATTCTTGTCGCTCATAAAAACCAAAGTAAAATGTGTGATATTTTTCCTGAAAATTTTTTTTGGGTTTTCTCTCCCAGTCTCTGAAACAAGAAACAATTAGACAAAAAATCAGATTGTCAATTATAATCGCGACAGTATTTGATTTTTCAATCAAAAAATCAAAATATTATCACGATTCTGCGAAGTTGTATGAAAAATAGAAATTGTCTGACGAAGGAGTCTGATTTGGACTCCGGAACGTTACGCTTCAGAGTTCAAAGTTTTTTCTTTTTGTTCATTGTTAGGCAACAATCTCTTCTTGTAAAGTTTTGGACCCTGACAATTAGTGCTGAAGTTTTACGCAGGGGCCTTCCTCCTATTATTTAAAAAAAATTTTCTAATTGTTTCTTGTTTCAGAGACTAGGAGAGAAAACCCAAATAACATTTTCATGAATGTGCAAAAAAATTTATATAGATATGTGAAAATATTTATATTGGTAAACATTGCAAAATGTGCATAATATCTTCTACATAAACTAATGCTTACAGACATGTTTGCTCTGCTGACCAATTTTCGCACAATAAAAAAATGTGTTTTTCGTTGAAGAAGTGGAGTAATACCGTAATTTTTTTAATCAATAATTTCCTCAATGAAATCAAATTTGGCCTTATCTTTCATGAAAAAAAATGCTCGATGGTGCCATACTACAATTCTTGAAGATTTTTTATTAGAGGGTACTTAACACCCTCTTCAAATGAACAACACAAACCTTGCTGACCAAGTAATCATTTATACTTCGAAACGCAACTGTTCATCAGTCTGACACATGTTTTGAGCTAAGTCGGTTGAAATGTAAATAATTTTAGGAATAATTGCAGAAAAAAGGTTTAAGTCTGAACATATTTCTTGGGAGCAGAATTTTTTCTAGCTGGCCAAATTATTCAACGGCCGATTTTTGTTGCAAACTAAACATTTAAATGAACTTATAAAAAATAGGAATTAATCAATATTACTGCTGTGATTTTCACAATAGATATATCTTTATCAAACTTTGACTTTGACAATTGACTTGTTATGATCATATACTTTCAACAACCAAGCGCAGCTGGAATCCTATGGTGAATTGCAGATTTTCAAAGTTCCAATACTCCTTTTTCCGTTGACTTAGATCAGTTCGCAACAGAAAGATTATTATGGCATTTATAACCAAACCTCGCTTATTTGTGGACGAAATAATAAGCAATGCAGATTTACCTCATATGACCGATAAATAAGGCGGTGGTAAAAGATACAGTCCGGTGTGGAACATTTAATTTGTACGGATGCCATGAAAATTGAACTGTTCAACCTCCAGATTATTGGAGTAAGGTATATAACGACTAACGTATAATTTTAGGTTTGGGCAACTTGGTTGAATTATCGCTGAATAACTTGACGAATGTGGTCGAAGTACACGCTAATACATTTACGCCTTTGAAAAGGTTGAGGAAGTTGTTCATGTCTAATAATAAGGATTTAGAGGTATTGGAAAACGATGCTTTTGGTAGAGGAAACGGTCTTTCACTTAGAGAGGTAAGTACCAGAATAATGTATGTGAAGAGGAAAGCGAGATCTAACCACATCGGCAGGTAGATAATGAGATGCTTCAGATATTTTGCTCAACATCGGGGACCATTTATATATGCGAAATCTTGGAAAGTATACAATGTTTTCTCCTTCAGATGATGCGTCAATCTATGTCGTTTTAATGATGACCAAACATAAAGCATAAATGCACCTCATCTGAGTGCTTAGGCTTGTTTGAATCCAAGAAGTGATACACCTTCTAATTTTCTTCTCTCTCCATCTCATTTCAAAATAAGTCTGCGCATTCCATTCTTAATAGGTCTTAGCGCGGCCAATAATCAGCAGGTTTTCTTATAAACCCCTGGACAAAAAAAAACGAACAAGAAGAATGTGCACTGAATTCATTGTGAAATAATTTTTTGAGATGTGCATCAATTTCGATAATTTTATTTTCGTTTTTAAGCCTATTTGATAATAATATTCATTTTGCACACGATTTATACAGTTGACATGTACAAAACATTTACCACCATCAAAAAGTTCACATGGTTTGTTAACAGGAATCATTGAATTTGAAAACAATGAGGAGTTCAAGAAAAGGAAAATTTAAAACTATATTTATGTACAAGACCATGCACAAAAACAAAAAGGACACAAAACTCAAGAAGTAAATCATATTAGAAATTCGTTCAACCCGTAAATGTTTTTCTCCCATAAATTCAATTGAAATTCTTGCAGACTCGACGCCAAGATATAAACTACATTAAATAGGCTACAAATAGACAACAAATTAATCAAAATTGATGCACACCCTGAAGAGTTATTCTAAAATGTATTCGGTGAATAATTTTTTAGACCATTTTTTTTTGTCCAGTAGTGTATTTTATATTGTAGAATCATCTAATTTGTTGGCTGATGCTTTGTTTTTTTTCAATACCTGGTTATTCGGAATTTTACAGTTATTATCGGTTCATCTTTCCACCTTGTAGGGAAAAAGATCAGACACAAATGTAGACTCCACATTACATGAGCATACACCAAGCCAACCAGAATATTCAGAACGATAATTTTGAAATTGGCAAAATATTTATCGATTTTAATTTCTGAATTTCTTTAAAACATAAATTTTCACAGATATTAAGTTGGATTTTTTTCTGTAATAATGATAAATTAAATTAATCACATCAATTTCATTGACGGAGCACAGAGTGAGCACCGATCAAATAGTTTATATACCAGAAGTTGTTTTATCTCGAAGATTTTTCAAAAATTTTTCTCTATCATATAATATAAAGCAAATGCACTGTTGAACTTCTTTATAACTGACAGCAAAAAGTAAAAAAAAAATTGGAACCATAGTATATCACTCCATTCAATTTTGATTCTCTATACAGGGTGTTTCACAATGATGTTGTGAGGCTCATAACTTTTAATAGAGTGTCCAAATATTTTTTTCATTGTATTCCTTATATCCTCGAGTTTTTTCTGAGATGAGAGCTACAGCTTATCCCGTAACAGATTTATGGGAAAATTCAAATTTTCCACAAAAAAGTTGTTTTCTATATGTCCAAGTTAAGATCATCACTAACTATTTTTTTTTTATTCTAGAGAAAAAAAAGTCATGGTAAACGATCTTATATATACATGATTTGATCGCTTCTAAAAAGAGATGATTGAGTTTAAAGTTTCAATAATTATTCAACATGAAAAAATCATATTTTGAGATTTTAACAGAATTGACAGCTGCCATTTGAATAATTCTTACTTATTTACTGTTTTGAACTCCCCTGCATAAGAGAATTTTTTCACTCTCATTAACCTTCACCTATATACAAATAATGGTGGAATTATTCAAAATGAATTAGATGGATCAGTTTCACCAAACTGATCATCATCTATTGCTTCAGTTAGGCAATGGAAAATATAACAATAACGCAGCGTTTCAACAACGTAATTGCTATTTTTATAATTCTTACTTATTGAATATAAAAAAAAAATCCCATGTGAATTCTATGAGAACTTCAACTTCTATTATCTCCTCCAAAAATCATGAATCCAAGACTGTCAACCGAAAATGGATTTTTTTAGAATTCAAATTTTTTTATCTACATAATTATCTTTTCTTTGACATATAAAAAAACCACTTTTTTTTAGGAAAGTTTGAATTTTTTGAAAATCTGTTGTGAAATGAGGTTTATCTCTCTTATCACAAAAAATTTCAAGATATAAGGAAAACAATGAGTAATATTTTGGACACTCTATCCCTGAGTTGCAGGAACGTCCTTTTAATTAAATGCAGCCTTAATTCTCCATTAAACGGAGTATCCATGGCTACTGTCTATATGGATATTCCGTTTAAGGGAAAATTAAGGCAGCATAAAATTTTAATGGACGTTGCTGCAACTCAGTTTTTAAGTCCTCACAAGAGTTATGAACCTGGAAAATATGGGACTTAATTAGGAACCACCCCGTATCTCATTGCATTTCAATAATCATGGACCAGGTGGTGTCCCAAAGAAGAGTAACAGATATTAGAAGAAAGTCAGCAGTCTTCCTACACCACGGTCAATATTGTGCGGCCATGAAGCAGCCTTTTTTTCTTTAATAAGACGTTAAATTGTCTAAGATATCTATAACCTCAAATTTTGACAATTTTTTCTTGACTAACGTGGTCTTATTACACTATGAACTTTGTGTGCTTCCATTGAAAAATATTCCCACTTTCACTGATGTTATTTTTTCGAATTTTATCCATTGCTTTGCTCCAGCCAAGATATTTTCTTATTTTAGCTCTATTTGAACAACAACAATTTGATAGACATACCGTACGTCCTATTGGACTGGCCCAGCTTACACATCTTCGAATTCAATAACGGCCAATCCACTTTTGTGCAGCTGTAATTTGTACAATATCTCCAGAAAGCTGGACAAACGGATCACAAGGTTGAAGGCTGGTCCGATAGGCCATCGGCGAAGAAGAAATTAGTTTTCAAGTTTACTCTATGTGGACGACCGAGTGTGTTGGGAAAGTGTAAGTAGAACGAGATGAAATAAAGAAAATACTCTCTTTCACCATTTCAGCAAAAAATTCTGAGATTTCGTTGAAACGAAAAAAAAAAACAATCTTCTCGGTACGAAATGAAATTAATGCGGCATTCTGCTTTTTCTGTAAACTCTCGTATTAGAAGTGTCAATTTTGGAACTACTTCGTAATGAGATCGTAACTACTTCATGATATGATCATAGAATAGAATTTATTTTAATATAATTTTGCTCGTAGGTATTGATTGGATTAATAATTAAGTTCGTGTGTCGTTACAACGAGAAAGAGAAATTAACACCCGAAGTGCGAAGATAAATTACAAAAGTAGTTGAGTTTAGTAAAGTATTTTATATTATGTGACTTAAACAAATCATTCAACATAACCTCACAATATACCTTTCAATATGTTTCAGATCACCTGTAAGCTACAGATTTATAGAAAGCGTCGAGAATCGTAATTGTCCTGTAAGCTTATGAAAAGTTACAGATTCCGCTTACAGATGAAAGCAGAATACCGCCAAAAGTCCAATTACAATTTTTACACTTAAGAGTCAAATTTCATCTGACAACTTCAAAGGCCTCAGATTGAAGAAGAGGATGTCTTTTTTCTTTATGTGCACAGTTCTTATCACTTCAATAGGTCACGACAGTTTTTTTTGTTGAGGTTTCCTTTTGAACTTTAATATCATATCATTGAATCGTATGCAGTTATATGAACCTCTGCTGAAACTCTCATAAACCTGTTGTAGTGCTTCGATATTGTATTGTATTATATGAGGTTTAGCTTTGTAGCGAAAACAAGAAATTTGAACAGCCTGCATCTTTGATACAGGCATCTCTTCTCTAACTTTACAACTCTTCA